>CM053774.1:398184-507623 GCA_028658325.1 Potorous gilbertii
CTACATCCCTCTGAATTTTGGTTGCATTGGGTTTGGTTGTGCAAAAACTTTTCGGTTTAATGTAAGCAAAATTATCCATCTTGCATTTCATAATGCTTTCTATCGTTTCTTTAGAAAAAAATTCTTCCCTTCTCCATAAATCTGATATTCGGTATTCTTTTTAAATATCTAATATACTTATCAGGTAAATTTATTTTTTCTTTTCTTCTTCCCTGTCCCCAGGGCACCAATTTAACTGATTACTATTGTTAGTGTTTTGTTATTTTATAATATGTAACTTTTTATTGTTAATAATGATAGTGTTTTCTGCTTTATTAAAGAAGCTTATCCAATGGCACTCTACACTATAGTACATATATTGTATAAACATTAATGTGGATTTGAAGTAATTTCAAATGATTTTCCAGAGGAACTCAACCATTTTTGACCACAGGGAGAAAGGAACACCAATTTTAATAGATTTTTCTCACAGACACTATAGAGGATGTTAACTGTATCTTTGAGAGAGAATGTCCCATCTTGAAGTAACTCTTTAACTCCTCTTCTATGAGGAGTCATTTGAGAAGAGCCAGTTTTCCTGTTATGATTAGAGGAGTATCTGAGTAAGGTACAGAGAAAGAGAATGAAGATGGCTTCTTATGAATGTATTGTAACCTTTATTTCGTAAACAGGTTGGAAGAAGATCTTGTAAAGAGACTTAATTTGTTATCCCGAATGAACTAACTGCTATGGGACTCTATGCTCAGAAGAGAAGCCATCTGCAGTTGAGATGAGATGACTCTGGCTTGTAACTAAAATATTGTAAATAACTATCAATATCTTTTTTTATTCTTGATTTCATTGTTAGTAAATTGAAATGCAAATTCAGTAACTTAAACATTTATTTAGTCCTAGGAGATTAAGGGACTTCATATAGAATATGAGTAGGTGGCTTCTCAATTTTAATCTATGTTTGATGAACAGGGATAAGGCTCTGAGGTTAATTGAGAGATATGTGGGAATTTTATTAGCTGATAAGAAAATATACAAACAGACTGACATAGAATTCACAGTGATAAAATTAAATATGTGAATGAGTCAAGTAGCAGGCTGAGAGGTGGTCTAGAGGTGAGTATGGTCAGCTCCAAACCCTTGTATTCAAGATGGACAAATGACATCACGGTGTTGGAATCAAGGTACAATGTGTTTGACTATGGCTGATCAGTCCAATATGAGCTTGGAGGGCTCTACCACAGATTGGGTCCATATAGTCCATTGGAACATTTGGGATGGAGATGTCTCTAGATTTTGCACATCCCATGTTTCCTTTGCGCTACTGTGATTCTGCTTAGTTCTTCTGTCAACATCTCCCATGGCTCATAACTGATACTAAAGTTCTCCAGAGAGACTTGGAGAGGTCTTTGTACCACTTCTTCTGAACTCCATGGGATCACTTGCCTTGTGTGAGTTCTCTGTAAAATAGTATTCTAGGTAAACATATGTTTGGCATTTGGCTATGTGACCAGTCCATGCTTGGCAGCTTAGCTCAAGAGAGGACCTCAGTATCCTATACTTTTCTTTCTACTAGATGCAAAGCACTGGGCTATCCACTGGGGAAAAGAAAACAAAATGGAAAACAGTTCCTTCCTTCAAGGAAGATTTATTCAAGTGGGAGGGATAAAGTAAGTAAACAAAAATATTTGTGATAATTTAAGGAAGGAAAGAGGGTATTAAGATACTAAGGTCATCAGGAAAGTATTCCAGTCAGAGCTTGGACATTAACTGAAGTGTGAATGAAGGAGGCTAGGGATACTGAGAAATTAGGGGTTAAGAGGCAGTGCATTCTAAGCATGAGGGATAAGCTGGTGCAAAGGCATTGTGTCCGGAGAAGGAACGTTGAGTTCAGGAAACAACAAACAGGCCAGTTTGGCCAGAAAAGTTCATGAAGGGGACGGGTATTAAGTAATCCCAGAAATGCAGATTGGAGTCAGATTGTGAAAGATCTCTAAATGCCAAAGTGAAGAGTTCATATTTTATCCTAAGGCAGTAGGAACTACAGCTTCTTGAATCAAGGAGGTAAATGGCCAGATTTGTGCCTTAAAGAAGTTTATTTGAACAACTTTTCAAAGAATAGACTCGAGAAGGGTGGGACTAGAAACTGGAAATCCCATTAGGAGGCCATGTGCTTTAGGAAGTTCATTTTTTTTATTTTACTTATTTTGCCTTTAAAATTTTTTTTTACATTTAATTGCTTTTTATTTTTTCCCCCAATGACACATCAAGACAATTTTTAGTATTCATTTTCACAAGATTTTGAGTTTCAGATGTTTCTCCCTTCCCCCCTCCCCTCTTCCTAAAATGGGGGGGGCAATTTGATGTAGATTATGCATTGTTACTATGTAAAATATATTTCTATATTAATCTTAGTTGTGAAAGAAGAAACAGATCAAAACCAAATATGAGAAAGAATAAAGTAAGTGAAAAAAGTATGTTTCCATCTGCATTCAGAGTCCCTCAGTCCTTTATCTGGACAGCATTTTCCTCCAGAAGTACTTGCCTTGGATCATTGTGTTGCTGAGAAGAGTGGAGTCATTTCTAGTTGAGCATCACACAATGTTGCTGATACAGCATACAACTTTTTCCTGGTTTTGCTGATTTTATTTTGCATCAGTTCATACAAGTCTTTCCAGATTTTTCTGAAATCTGCCTGTTCCATCATTTCTTATTGCAGAGTAGTATTCCATGATATTCAGATACCACAGCTTGTTTTAGCCATTCCCTAATTAATGGGCATCCCCTCAATTTCCAATATTTTGCCACCATGACAAGGGCTGCTATAGATATTTTTGCACATGTATATCCTTTTGCCTTTTCATTACCTCTTTGGGATACAGACCTAGTAGTGTATTATTGGATCAAAGGACAGGCACGTTTTGGTTGCCCTCTGGACATAGCTCCAAATTGCTCTCCAGAATGGTGGGATCAGTTCACAACTCCACCAATGACCCATCAGTATCCCAATTTTCCCATTTCCTCTCCAACATTTATTATTTTAAAAAATTACTTTAACAACTTTTCAGATGATGAATTGGAAAAGGGGGAGACAAGAAACTGGAATCCCATTAGGCTATACTGAGAGGTATTAAGGACCTAAACTAATGTGGTAACCATGTGAGAAATGATTATACAAGATGTAGAGGGAGAAGCAGGAAGATTTGGTAACTAATTAGATATGTGGCATAAAGGAAAGAAAAGATTCAAGGGTAACACCCAGGATACAAACATGGAAGTCTAAAGGGATGTTGATGTCTTGAAATAGGAAAGTTTGAAAGAAGAATGGATTTTGAAAGTAGACAAGTTTTGTTTTGGACATGATGAGTTTGAGATGTTGCAAGGATAAACTAGTCAGTTAGGAATGTAGAACTAGGAACTAGAGCTCAGGAAAGAGAGTAGGATTAGATGTATAGATCTTGGAGTTACCTGTCTTGAGATGATCACACACACACACATACACTTTTTTAAAAAGAAAGTGAGAAAAATATTCTTCAGTTTGTGCTTAGATTCCATCAGTTCTCTATCAGAAGTTGGATAGCATTAGAGATGATAAACCCTTCAGAGGATAGGAAAAAAAGGGTTCAGGAGAGCCTTAGGATATTACCCCCCTCCCCAGCTAGGAACATGGTGCCAATGATGAGCTATAAAAGTGGATTCCTAAGAAATAATCATATAAGTAAAAGGAGAAGAACCAGGAGAAAGTAGGACCGTAGAAAGATGAGACCTGAGAAATGACCTTGGGATTTAGAAAATGAGAGATAGTTTGTTACCTTTGAAAGAAAAGTTTTGGTTGAGAATAGAAATTCACTTCAATTTTATGGTAGGTATACTTGGGCCTGGTCAGGCAGTATCTGGAATATTGTGTTTTGTCTATGTATCACGTTTTTAGGGAAGGCATTAAAGAACTGGGACATCTCCTGGGAGGTTGACCACAACGGTAATGTGATTGGAAAGTATGCCATAGGTATGAAGAAGAAAAGAAAGTTATCTTGTAATATTTGAAAATATGTTTTGGGGAAGGAAGGCATTACACAGTGGTCCTACTTGACTCCAGAGGGCAGAGTAAGGATCATTGAATGGAAGTTGCAAAGAGACAGAGCCATGATTGATGTGAGAGGGAACAAAGTCCAACCAATTAAAATTGTGTGTGTGTGCGTGTGCGTATGTGTGTGTGTGTATGTGTAAAGAGATAAATACAGAGAGATAGAGAGAAGGGGGAAGGTTGGGGGGCAGGGGTGGGGAGAGAAGAAAGAGATCGCTAATATTCAGCCATACCCTTGGTTTCCCTGGGTTGAACTGGAAAAACTCTAGAAATACTTCTATGGGTGAAAAAGAACAATAAAGTGGTCTAGGCTTGTGATTTTGTGAAAAGTTGGTTGAATGCGCTCCCAACAAAGGATCTGACCAGGTAGGAAAAGAAATCTTTCTTTTCTTTTTACAACCTATCTTTTCATTTACAAAGTACTGTAACTAAGCCTTATCTCATTGTCTTGGTTCAGTACAATAGGGTTTGGATCCCTGATGCTGAGGAAGTTTGGAAATCGGCAGAAATAGCAAAGGACTATAAAGTTGGAGATAAAGTCCTTCATATCCTACTTGAAGATGGATCTGTAAGTATTCCTTGTGTATCTTTCACCATGGACAGAGAAGTAAGTGGGGGATAGAGGCAGAGGAGGGAGATCCTGAACCAGACATCATGAATGACCCTTAGGAATGTTCAGGAGTGGGGAATGCTGCCAGCACAGCTCAGTGGGCACCAATAGTATTGTCAAAGACTTAGCCAAATGGTATCCCTTGGAACCAGCGTCATCAGTAACACTGAGGAACATTGTTTGTCTTTTTTTCAGTACACCAAAGGCCATGAGTCATGGGATTGTAGTTATAAAAGATTATCCTTATTTCCTCTACTAGTCAGTTCTTGGAAGCTCTAGGGTGTTTCGAGGACACCGTTAAAATGAGCATCTAATTTGGTTAAGTGGTTTTGGGTAATTTGGTAAATTTTGTCAGTCCTCAGTTGATAGATTCATGAAAAAGAAACTTTAAAGGAAATATCAGAAGAAATTTAAGGAGAGGAAAAGAGACTGGTGGGTAGAAAGGTAAATACTGAAATAGGGACAATAGAAATATGGGATAGAGAGATGGAGATAGGTGATGAGGATAAAATAAATGAGAAAAAAAGAAAAGGAAAGGAAAGGATGTAGAACTACAAGAAATATGTCTAAGTGTGGGGGGAAAATTGAGATTTTGAATGGCGAGGGTTATGATGGGGGAAAGTAGAAACAACACAAAGGAGATGCCAAATACAAAAGTAATGATGAGAATGGCAATTTGGAACCTCCTTATGGAAAGAGAGGTCCAGTGCCCCAGGGGTAATGTGGATGTTTCAAGCAAATACAAAGGTCTTTAGCTTTAGCTATCATTATTCACGGTATAATAAATGTGATGTTTAAATGAGGTCATCTGTAGCAGTGAAAAGTCTATCTAAATCTTTCAGCATCCTTTATTTCTCATACTTCTAAGGATCATTGCATTTAGTCCAGAGGACTTACACTGAGCCACAAAAGTATTCATCTCCTTACCCACAATAAATAAAACTTATTCCTTGATAATTTCTTCAGTTGTGACAGCATGATTTATGACTCTATCCCCAAGGTAATGAATGAATGTATTAACTACTTACTCCCCACTCCCTTGAACCTATTATGCCCCAATCTAAAATAAAGAAAATTGCATGAACCTCCATGATACAGATCCTGGTCTACCCACATCATCACCAAAGGTTGAAAAGGCCTTAATCAAATTCCAGAATACTTCTTAACTAGAGAGGCAGAATGAGACGCATTTTAAAATCTATTGCAAGAAAGAATTTCCCCTCTCTCTCCCCATACCAGCCCTTCCCTTGCCCTTTAACTTCCTCTTCCTGCCATAGCACAGTGGTTGAATGAGAAATGAATGACTTTCCAGTTAAAGAAAATAACAAAAAACCAGTCTTCTACCTTGCTGCTTGCCCCTTTAGCTTTTGCTTCTCCAATATCTCCAGAGACATGGGTTTGAGGAAAATTATTGATGGTGCTCCTACTAATGACGCCCCCATGCTGCTCCATGTAACTGGAAGGAAGCTCCACCACCCACTCTTCTCTGCGCTTTCTGGCAGAGTTTTTTTTAAAGCTGGTACTCTAGATGAAAATTTTGTCCTCTAAGACCAATCCCACAATAGCTTCCTCTCTTCTTTATCTAGGAAAAAATGCAACTATCAGGGTCTTTAATGACTTGAGGACCCCAAACAAGGCAGATAATCCAAGCTTTCCTAGAAGAACTGTTACACGTTCATTCATCCAATGAACTTTTTTTGTGAGTTCCTACTATGTACTTTGCTGTTTTGGGTTATGGGGTTAATATCTTCCCTTAGCTTATAAGAACTAGGCAGCTACAGTAGCTCTATATAATGGCTGCAGGGTCTTTCAACCTGTTCCCTGGCACCAGTCACTAGTACAATAGCCCAGGGATGGTGAGAAGAAGACAGGTGGAAAAGTAGCTGGGAATTCTTCCCTTCCTCTTCAGCCAATAACAAGCAGCCAAGCTGCTTCTTTCATTTAACCATTTGTCTGCATTATCTAGAATAAAGCCCACTTTATGTGAAAAGTGTTGCATTTACCTCCAACTGTGAAACTTAAGTAAGATTCATAAAACTTCTTAGATTCTCCCCTCAGGGATGGTAGTTGCTATTTTGAAGTGTGTGTGTGTGTGTGTGTGTGTGTGTGTGTGTGTATCTACTTGTCTAAGTGCGTAAGGGGTGGGGTGATATGTTGGGAGGAGATAGGTATAGGAAAATATATAATTTTCTCAGGATTTCTCTGTCTGGGACAGAGCACATTTAGGCAATGATGTCAGGGAAAAGGAAAAAGAAGAGGAATGAAGACAAACATGGTAGCACTGGTAGGTGACCTAGTCTTACAGAGTCCTGCTAAAGAGTTTGACAAAGAAACTGAAGCTAGTGTCCTGATCCACTTACCAGGCTTCTGGAGTCTCTTTCATACCAGTATGTATGAACATTGTCAAAATGCCTTAAGAAAAACACACCTGACATATTCTTCCAAAATTCTTGCTAAAAACATGTTATTTTGATGGGTAACTTTCCTGAGTCAGCACAGGACCCCAGCCATAGAGCATCCACCTTAAAAAACAGAGGTGAGGGGAGAGGAACAGCTAAGGTGCAGTGGATAGAGCGCTGGCCCCAGAGTCAAATCTGACCTCAGACACTTGACACTTATTAGCTGTGTGACCCTGGGCCAGTCACTTAATTCTGATTGCCTCACCAGGAAAAGAAAAGAAAAGAAAAGAAAGAAACAGGCTTGGAAAAGGTAATCGTGCTGTAAAGGAGAGCAGATGATGGTGTATAGATGAACAGGCAACTGTTAAACAATACCTCCATCCACCTGCCCACTGTGCAGCACAGTTAATGGAGTTCTGGGCACGGGAGCAGGAAACACCCAGTTTCCAAGCCAACTCCGGATACTTACTTCCTCGCGATGTGACTCTGACCAGATCACTTAACCTCTGTCTACCTCTGTTTACTCAGGTGTAAAATCAGGATAATGATAGCCCATACCTCGCAGGGTTATGTGAGGATGAGAGGAGGTAGGATTTGTAAAGCACTTAGCACAGTGCCTGGCAAATAGTGAGTGCTTAAAATGCTTCTTCCCTTTCCTTCCCATTCCTCCAGTTTTCCTGTTCTTCTTCTTTGTCCAGCCTGGATTGGATTCTAGATTTAGGATCCTATTAATGGGATGGAGGTTAGTAATATCTAACCTTTTATAGGACAGCCATGTGGAGAGAACAACTGGCTAGGAGGCAGGAAGACTTACCTTCATGAGTTCAAATCTGGCCTCAGACACTTACTAGCTGTGTCAACCTGGGAAAGTTGCTTAACCCTGTTGGCCTCAGTTTCCTCATCTGCAAAATGAGCTGGAGAAGGAGATGGCAAACCACTTTATTGTCTCTGTTAAGAAAACCCCCAATGGGATCATGAAGAGTAGGACATCAACCAGCAACAATATCACATTAGAATATTATAGCAGAACTCTCTGTTATCTGGGTATTGAATACTGAGTATGTGTCAGTATTTTCTTTTATTCATTCCACCAGTTTACCAACATTGGAGTGGTTCTTAATATAAAAACACCACTAGACTTTATGGAACACAAATAGTATGAATAAAAGAAAGTGTTAAAGACACATTGCTCAATTAACCAACACTTAGTGGCTGACTGATTAGCATGCCCATCCTACCACGTTTGATGACACATACCTGTTATCTTCTTTTTCTGGGAAGACTGGGGATGGTGGGTTGCTTGAGTTCTGAACTGGTGTAATAAACTGATGCTGACAAAGTCAGCCCTCAGATGAGGGAGCCACCAGACTGCCTAAGTAGGAGAGGAACAGCCATGGTCAGAAAGAGGCTCAAATCCAAGCTCCTGTCCTGACCAATAGTGGGATGGGGTCCATCAGTAGACACTGCACTTCTAGTCTGAGAGAGAGAAAAAACATGACCAATACTGCTTAAATGTGTATTGTTGGCCTTGGGTCATTTCCAGTTGTATCCGACTCTCCATGACCTCATTTGGAGTTTTCTTGGCAAAGATCCTGGAGTAGTTTGCCATTTCCTTCTCCAGCTCATTTTTACAGAGGAGGAAACTGAGGCAAAAAAGGGTTAAGTGACTTGACCTACGTAAGGAGATACAAAGATGAGAGCACCCCACAGAAGTGTTAATTCTCTGTCTTCTAGAAGCTTGGTCAGCATCATTTCATGCACTGGAACATAGTTTAAGAATTATGGAGAAAAAAGCCAACTTGGTGGAATTTTTCAGGGCAAAGTCATCACGTTTGATTGACTATGATCTGAAAAGGCAAAGTCCCAGAAAGGATTTCGTTAGGTGCAAAGCATTTCACAGTCTTTATACATAGGCGATACGGAAATTCATTCCACATCATCACTTTCCCATTATGGTTTTGATATATCACGGGTCAGTATAAGAAATTAAGTGGGAATTTGGGAGGGAGTTTTGTGGAAGCTGAAAATGACATGTGAGGGCCAGCAGATGACACAGAAAAAGTTTAGAAACTCAGAAATGCATAAAATATATGTATACTATGTTATACTATCAAGCCAGATTTTATAATCAGGTCCTGGAACTTCTCCTCATGAAAGAGAAAGATGTGGAAGAGATAACTGTATTGTCCATTAGTGCTCTAGTATCTTCCGACTCACTACCTTGAGTCTGAAGGAGAATGATTCAGACAGGAACTCCAGAACCTTGTTGTTGAAATCTGTTTTGTCCTTTATGGTTAGGAGCAAGATTATCCTGTTGATCCAGAAACTCTCCCACCTTTACGAAATCCTGATATACTTGTAGGAGAGAATGACCTCACAGCGCTTAGTTACCTGCATGAGCCGGCAGTCCTCCACAATCTCAAAATACGTTTTGCTGAATCCAAACTTATTTATACCTACAGTGGTAAGTAAAAAGATACTTATAATCAAAACTATATGAAAATAAATAAAAATATAGTCATTGCTGACCATAGCATGATTAGATTATTGTTTTATTTTTATTGTATCTTAATTTCCCAATATATTCCTCCTACACAGAAAGTCATTCCTTGTGACAAAGTAGACAAAAGAAAGGAAAGAGATGAAGAAATTTAGCAAAACAAAAAAACACATTAACCAAGTCTGAAAACACAGTCAGTGTTGTAGACCCTCATCCTGGTAAAAAATAGAGGGAGGGAGGTGCGTTTTCTCCTGTCCTTTCCAGGGCTAATTTTAACCATTATAATTATACAGAGTCTAGTTTCATTTTTTCATCCTTTTCATATCTGTTGTCTATGTTGTTTTCCTGATTCTGTTTAATTTACTCTCTATCAGTTCATGTAAGTCTTCCCTTGCTTTTATGAATTTGTTATATTCAGCATTCCTTAAAGCACGGTAATATTCCATGGCATTTTTGTTCCCCCTATGCCACAGTTTGTTCCCCCCAAAATGATGGGCATCTAATTTATTTTCAATTTTTTGCTACCTCAAAAAGTATTGCTTTGAATATTTTGCTGTATATGGGACCTTTCTGCTTTTGCCTCCCTGGGGTGGTATGCATTGCTATAGCCTCTCAGAGTCAGGGGATGTGGACATTTTAGTTCCTTTTAAAAACAGTATAACTCTAAAGTCCTTTCTAACATAGGTAAACTAACTTACAGTACCACCAAAAGTCTATTAGTGTCTCAGTCTTCCCATAGCCTGTCCAACATTAACTATTTCTATCTATTGTCATCTTTGTGACAAGCTGAAATTCTGAGTGACCTTGGATAATTAGGGAAAGTGTCCTGTTCTATATCTAAAAGAACAAAATAAAATGGATCCCTTTACAAGGTTAGGAGTGCACCTTAGCAGTCCAGCTACCTTTGGATATTAAATTATCAGTAGTCCAAATAAGGATAAACACAAGTGTTGATAAAATTAGTTGGTGTTAATGCATTGTATTTCTGGATTCATTAGTGTTCCTAGCAATGTCTGTTTACACATGTTCCCTTCTCCCTGCAAGTGACGGGACCTACTTTGATCAAATTGCATCATAGGACTCATTATATGTTTGGGTAGTTGTTGTGTAGTCAAAGTATCTAAGAGAATGGGGCAGCTAAGTGATACAGTGGATGAGAATGCTGTGCCTGGAATCAGGAAGACCTGAGTTCAAATTCTGCCTACTAACTGTGTGACCCTGGGCAACTGTTAACCTGAAAACTTGATTAAAGAAAAGGCAACAGGCTCAATGCATACATTTTATGATTTAATTAATTAATTGATCAATTCCCTATTAAAGAAAATGGTAACATATTGCATTATGGAGCCAGAAAACGTTCTGGCTACCCAGTACAGAAATCTCCTTGCTTATATACATTTTGCTGTGAGAAAGCAGTTCTCTTAGATAAACACAATGTAAACAAAGTGGCATCAGTTGTGTTTTATGATCCCAGGTTATGGGTATCTTCTTTCTGTAGCATGTCTCTGTGATTTAAGATAAGGAAAAAGTCCCATTCCCCAGATGACAGATCCTGTCCTAAACAGGTCTTTGAAGTTGTAGTATGTTAACGGAGTTGACAAAACTGAAGTTACAACCCAGGCCTTATCACTAAGATGCCAGAAGAAGGGTCTGGTAAGGAAGTCCCCTTTGTTTGTTGGACATCAAAAGGTGTCCTCTAAGTTAAACAAAGGGGACTATTAAGTCCAGGCTCTTCTTAATTCAAACTTTGACCCTTATTAAAGTCTAAAATTTATATTAAATATTATCCCAACTCACGTAACCCGGTTTGCCTCAATTTCCTCATCTTTATTATAAAATGAACTGGAGAAGGAAATGTTGCCAACAGCACTAGATAACCATCCTCCAAATAATTTAAAGTTGGAGATGGGCATAGGGACTGGACCTGTGATTTCATTAGCATAGGAAACCCTAAAATGATGAAATTCCCTCTGCCAGGGCAGCCTGGCACCTTCTCTGCAACTTATAGTAGCTCTGGTCAACTCTCCAAGTTGCCAAGAGCTCTGGAGGCTATGGGCTGTTCAGGGTCACAAAGGCAGTCAGTATGTGTCAGAAGTAAGACAAAAAATTGACTTTATTAAATAAACAAGAAAAAATATAGATTATGTAACCCTTTTCCCAAAAAACTTTTTTTTCTGGTTGGCATCACACTTTCAGTAAAATACCAAAATTATAAAATTAAACATATAAAAGATTCATCTTGGAAAATACTTTTCAGGTTTGGTGACGAACAAATAAATGAATGCGTATAAGGGCCTTCTAAAATTAAGAAGTAACTTACAAATGCAAAATATTATTACTTTAATTTTTTTTTAAATATCAAGCATTGTTTGTTTTCTCTCTTCCATCTACCTCCTTCTCCCAGCTGGAGGTGGGAGAGAAAAACTGCGAAACCTTTGTTTAAAAAAAATATATATATATATATAAATAAATAAATATGTATATATATATATATATATATATATATATATATATATATATATATACACACACACATACGCACAAACAAAACACATCCCATGTTTGTTGTTATTGAGTCGTTTCAGGCGTAACAAACTCTTCATGACTCCATTTAGGGTTTTCTTGGCAAAGATACTAGAGCAGTTTGCTAGTTCCTTCTTCAGTTCATTTTATAGATGAGGAAACTGAGACAAATAAGGGTAAGTGATTTACCCAGGGTCATACAGCTAGTAAGTATCTGAGGCCTGCTTTGAATTTAGGAAGATGAATCTTCCTGAATTCAAGCCCGGCACTCTGTCCTTTGCTCCACCAAGTGGGAGGAAAGAGAGAGAGAGAGAGAGAGAGAGAGAGAGAGAGAGAGAGAGAGAGAAAGACAGAGACAGAGAGAGACAGAGATAGACAGAGAGACAGACAGAGACAGAGAGAGAGATAGAGAGAGATAGGGGAGAGAGAGAGACAGAGAGACAGAGAGAGACAGACAGAGACAGAGAGAGAGGGAGAGAGAGAGACAGACAGAGACAGAGAGAGAGGGAGAGAGACAGAGAGACAGAGAGAGACACAGCGACAGAGAGAGACAGACAGACAGAGAGAGACAGACAGAGAGAGAGACACAGCGACAGAGAGACAGACAGAGACAGAGAGAGACAGAGACAGAGAGGGAGAGAAAGACAAAGAGAGAGAGGGAGAGAGAGACAGAGAGAGGGAGAGAGACAGAGAGGGAGAGAGAGAGAGAGAAAGACAGAGAGAGGGAGAGAAACAGAGAAAGACAGAGAGGGAGAGAGACAGAGAGAGAGACAGAGACACAGAGAGAGGGGGAGAGACAGAGACAGAGAGAGAGGGAGAGAGACAGAGAGACAGAGAGAGAGACAGAGAGAGAGACAGAGAAAGAGAGAGACAGAGAGAGAGGGGGAGAGACAGAGACAGAGAGAGAGACAGAGAGAGAGAGAGACAGAGACAGAGAGTGTGTGTGTGTAAATTATTCTTATATAATTATGGCTATATCTCCTTCTGCATATTAGTATATAACCTCTCTCTCACGCAATAGCAATCTTTACCACTGATCCTCGGGAATCAGGATTGATTGTTGCATTGGTCAGATTTCTTCCATCTTTCAGAATTATTCACTTCCTTTCAAAAGTACAGTTAGGGTAATGGGTTCCATCAGACACTAGACTGCTAGGTTTGTTTGCTTTGGTACGTTGTGTACCTAATCTGTTCCACTCATCTAACTCTCTTTTTTAACCAGTAACAAGTGCTTTGGAGATTATGACTTTGTAGGACAGTTTGCCGAATGAGCCTATGTTTGCCTCCAAATTCCAGGGTCTCTAGTATTGGCCTGAGTTCTGGGTATGCTCCACCTGGCATGTTGAAGATGTCGGCATTATGCTTTATATATTATCTTTTTCATTAGATTGTGAGCTGCTTGAGGGGATAACACCTGAGCTATATAACCACTTACTCACTGCTTGTTGATTTGACTTGGCATGATATATCAATACCCCTTATCACCATATTCCCCTCATTTTGACATCATTCTGGGACTCTTACATATGTCTTGAATTTCTTTCTTCAGGAATCATCTTGGTCGCCATGAACCCTTACAAAGAGTTGCCCATCTATGGAAATGCTATCATTCATGCTTACAGTGGACAGAACATGGGAGATATGGATCCACATATATTTGCCGTAGCAGAGGAGGCATATAAACAAATGGCCAGGTATCTTTTCTCTTACCTTTGTGCTTCTTGTAAATTGTCTTGACTCCCTCTGTTTTTCCCTCTGAGTTTTGGAGAGAAATTTTGTATTGGCCCAACTAAAGAGCAAAGCTGGCAAATTTTTAGAATGCCAGGCCTCCTGGTGGCATTTTTAGGGCATCCTGAGCTTTTGAATGTACTGTCAGAAGGCGTTGGTCCTACCATGCAATTATGATCTGCTTTGAAACAAGCTGTTTGTTGGTATCCTACCTCACTTAGCCAGGTTTCCTGAGTGGATTCCAGTGGAGTTTGTTTTTAATTCCTTCTCTCATTTCCTTTCCTATTTTCTTGGGCCCCACAGTTTTCTTTCTCCTCCCTTTCCTAACATTTTGCTCTCCTGTATAATGACGATCGTACCTTAAATTTATTAAAATATTTATCATTAATCTAAAAACCCAGAACAAAAATGTCTATTTTTTCTATTTCTATATATTTGTATGTAATATATGATATATATTTTATATATTATTTTTCTATTTCTATTTTTTCTATATTTCTATTTTTCTAAATTCTATAATTTTCTAGTTCACTAATATTGAATGTACTTTTTAGTCATTTTTATTTTTTTAATCAGAATATTTCCTTTGTCTGGCAAATGCTGCCATTGTCATGCACTAGGGGACAGGCCAGTGGGGTATTCAATGGTAAAAAGTCGAAGCCTTATCTGAGTAGGGGGGAGAGTATGTTGTCTACCTCTGAAAGCTTTTGAGAGCATGCAAGGCACCATGTTGATACACAGTATTACCTTAATAATTTTTAAGGGCATCACTTGAAGGTCATCTTAGCTAAGAGGACATCTAGGTTGTAGTATAATGGAGAGTTAGAGCTAAAAGGGATCTTAGAAATTGTCTAGTCCAAGGATTCTTAACCTTTTTGTGTCATAGATGTCTTTGGCAGTCTGGTAAAGCCCATGGACACTTTTTGGAAGAATGCTTTTCAGTGCATATAGTTAAATACATAGGATTACAAAGGAAGCCAAATTATATTGACATACATTTATCAAAAAATTTTTCAAGTTACTTGACCCCAGATTAAGAACTCCTAGTGTAGTCCAACCTGCTTATTTTACAGATAAGCAAACTAAGACCCAGAAAGGTGAGGTAACAAAGTCACACAGCTAGTTAGCTATGCCTCTTTTAAGTCTTTAGATGTTTACCTTGTCTAGTTCTTTTCCCACTATACCACACTGTCTGTCACCAGCCCAGATGTAGAGGACACCATGAGATTCCTAACCAAACCAGAATCTCTCTAGTTATTCACAAACACACTCCTGTCTCACAAACTTTGGGAAAGTCCTGACCTCCCTATCCCCTCCATCAAAAAAAAAGTCTCCAGGACTAAAATTTTATTCATATCAAAAAAGGTAAATGAGTACCTTGCTAAAAGCCGGCTGATACAGTACAAGCATCCTGGCTTTTCTTATGTAGTTTCCTTTTGTAAGTGGTTTAGCTCTTTCTTCTAGAAAATTTGAGGAGGTAGTTTTTTTCCACATGAATATATGTATTTCATTCATTTACAAATGTAAAAAACCTCACCAAACCAAAAATAGCAGTTATTATCTGTGTCTGGTCAGAGTGTGTTATATGGTGACTTTCTATTGACAAGATGTTTAAGAGGAATCTTGTTTCCTCATAGCTACCAGGATCCAGAATTTGGATAAAGGATCCTTGTATTTTTCTTCATATTTGAAAACATTTCTTTTTAATTTAGAAACATTGAACATCTAGGTCTTCCACACAGAAATGAACAGTAAAGCAAAATATTCCTCCTTCACATGCCAGTGTATGTGGGACTGGGATTTGCTAATAAACATACCAGAATATTGTAATAATACTAACTGCAACAATAATCTGACTGGGGTGGATTGCCATTTCCTTCTCCAGTTGATTTTACAGATGAGGAAACTGAGGCAAATAGAGTTAATTGATGTGCCCAGGGTCACACAGCTAGTAAGTGTCCAAGGCTGGATTTGAACTCAGGTCTTCTAGCTGGCATAGTGGATAGATCACCAGACCTGAAGTCAGGAAGACTCATCTTCCTGAGTTCAAACCTGTCCTCAGACACTTACTAGCCATGTGACCCTGGGCAAGTCACTTAACCCTGCTTGCCTCAATTTCCTCACCTGTAAAATGGTCTGGAGAAGACATGACAAACCACTCCAGTATCTCTGCCAAGAAAATCCCAGATGGGGTCACAAAAAGTTGGACACAAATGAAACAACTGAACAACAATATTTTTAAAAAATATTTTGTTGCTATTTTATTCTTTCTTTTCTTTCTTCTTTCCTCCCTTCATCCCTCCTTCCATTCCTCCCCTATCACATTCTCTTTCTTTCTTTCTTTCCGTCCTTCCTTCCTCCCTTCATTGTTAACACTACCCACCAGCTCCCTCCTTGGCTCACCCTAAGTAGAAACCCTCCCTTGTAATAAATCATTCTATTCAAGCAGCACACATTCACATGTTGACTGTGCCATCCGCTGTAATGGAGAACTTCACAAGAAGGGAGCATTTGGGGGTAAATGTCATTTTTGGACATGTTGAGTCTAAGATGTCAAAGAGAAGGAATTCAAAATCTCTACTAGGCAATTGGAGATGCCAGACAAGGTTTGGGGTTGGATAAATAGATCTGAGAATCATCTGCATAAGAGCGGACAGTTTAACCCATGGGAGCTGATAAAATCACCAAGTGAAATGGTTTGGAGAGTGACACTCAAGGACAGCATTACTAAAGCTCAGTGTGGGCTTCTAATGGCCTGAAAGGTTTGATTCCCTTTCCAAAGCAGTTTGTTAATATGCCGGAAATGGTGTTGTTACCTAGGAACTATGTCTGAAAGCAGGTTTCTCCCAAGTAATGCGGTGCTTTCATCATTTTGCTCTAGAAACAACAAGAATCAGTCGATAATTGTGAGTGGAGAGTCAGGGGCGGGAAAGACAGTGTCAGCCCGATATGCTATGAGATACTTTGCTACCGTCAGCAAATCAAGCAGTAATGCCCATGTGGAAGATAAAGTGCTGGCCTCAAATCCCATAACTGAGGTAAGGAATTATGGGTACAGGTTCATTGTGGATGAGGTTGATACCAATTCCAATATCATCCCAACCTGGACAACCCAAGTGGGCTACCAGCCAACTCTGTGCTCCCTCTAGCCATACTGTAACAGTCATCACCAACCCCATTCCCATTTCCCCATTGCTTCAGTGGTTTTGATGGCCAAACCTCGTCTTCCTCAAGTTCTGGAGATCTTAAGAATCAGGGACGTGAAAAGTAGATGCAAGTCCTCCTCTTGAAAATAAAAAAAGTTCAGGGACTCTCTTACTGACCTAACAAGGATATTCGCTTGGAAATTGATGAAGATCTTTGGAAATTGGGAAGATCCTTCCATCCACTTTGATTTACCAAATTTAAGATGATTATTTTTAGTCTGTAATGTAGAAAATTGGATAATTCTGTTCGTTCACTGACTACAGAAAGAAAGAAAGAAAGACCAGAAAGCCAATATCAATACTCTACAAATGAATAATGTCAGGGATTTGATTCTTAATTAGAGCTGAGATCAGGAATATCATCAATGAAACTTGAAGAAAATGAGTTAAATCAGTTTGCATTGTAGTTCTGTATGAACTCGAGCTTTCACACTCTCAAATCTAAAGAAGCTGGGTGGTGCAGTCGATGGAGTACTGGGTCTGGAGTCAGGAAGACCTGAGTTCGAATTCAACCATAGATACTAGCTGGGCAACCATGAGCAAGACACTACTAAAACAAAAACAAAGCAACAAACCTGCCTGCCTCAGTTTCCCCGTCTGTCAAATGGGGGGTTATAATAACCCCTAACTCCCAGGGTTATTGTAAAGCTTAAATAATTGTAAAACACTTGGTGCAATGCCTGGTACACAGTAAGTGCTATATAAATGTTAGCTGCCATTGTTATTTTTTTAAGTCAGAAAGGTGGGTGCACGTCCAGCCTCGTCCATAGGCGAAATAGGGAAATGGCTAGGTGATGTCATTTGAAGAACTTGGAATAAATTCCCCTATCCTCTTCTGTACACATACCTATCACAGTGTTTGAAAATTTCATCTCTAGTAATAGCTTTCCACTTGTGAAAAATCCCTGATTAAAATACAAGTATCAATGAGGGTTGGAAGGGGGATGGAAGGTCCTCAAGCTATTAAAAGCAACTACCATAGATGTGTTTATGATATAACTGAAACAGAGGCCCAGCAGGAAAAGGATACTGGGTTGGTTCTTGAGGAGGGCAAGGTAGAGAAGAGCAAACCCTAGATACTTGGAGGTAGAGAACCTGGATTCGAATTCAATTTCTGGGGCTTACTATTTGTGTAATTCCACACACATCCCCTCCATAAATAACTCCATACCACTCCGCATGAATTTCTTCACCCTTCTGTGGCCCAGCCTCATCATCTAGAAGGATGATTTATTTTGAGGATATTAATTCGAGGATATTAGTCAGACTCACTACCACCCAAGGTGATTATAAGGACCAGGGGAGTATGTTTTGTAAACCGCTATTTATGATCCATAAAATGTTATCTAGATTAAAGTTGTGTGAACAAGGCAGGTAGAATTTTCCCAGTGATTGCCACAGACAGTAAGCCTTATAGGAGTTTAAAAGAGGGAAAGACTGCTTCAGAATGGGTAGGCAGTGAAAACTTCTCAGGAAAGATGAGATTTGGATAGGACAAGGGGAAGGGAAGAGATGTTCTAGATTGGGAGAACAGAGGTAGAAAAACTTGGGGCATTTGAGCAATATTGTGGGTTAGTCTATTGAATACCATGTAGGGTTTATGTAAGGGAATGGATGGCTATGAGAGTCTGAGTGGTAACTTAGGGTCAGGCCCCAAAAGACTTCGAATGCCAGTCTAAGCCACGCAAACTTATTCTGTAGGCATCACCCTTAGTTTCAGCAATCAGAATTCCTTTGGTTTGGTAAGCCTAGTCCCTTTGTCTCAGGTCTGTGTTTTTTACCAAGAATTTCACTAATGATCTTGATCCAAAAATTTTTTTATCTCAAAACTGTCTTTTGTAGGCTGTTGGAAATGCCAAGACCACCCGAAACGATAACAGCAGTCGATTTGGAAAGTATACAGAAATCAGCTTTGATAAAAGGAATCAAATTATAGGAGCCAACATGAGAACTTATCTTTTGGAGAAATCCAGAGTTGTCTTTCAAGTAAGGAAAAGAACTTCAATTAACGCTCATTCTTTTCAACTATTCGTATTTATTTAATGATTAAGGAGAGACTTGCATTATTCACTAGCAGGCAGAATACAGCTTTACAATCTTTTATCTGTAGTAACAGAACTTTGTATTGTCCATATGGGATAGTTTGCAAATGGATGAAATTTCAATGGAGATAGACCCTTAAAAATTTCATTACTTTCTACATTCATTATTTGTCCATTCCTATATTGTTTTGAGATTAGATTTTTATTGTGTTGGGGGGAAAAAACCTGACTGAAGCAGGCTCATTCACCATAATGGTTTTCATCTCAATACTCAGGTTAGGAATGAGATTTACATTTGACCCTGGGGATGAGGTAATTTTTATACACACACACACACACACACACACACACACACACGCACACGCACATGCACACACACACACACATATACACATACACACACATCTTTTAGCCAACACAAATGGAGAAAATATTTGGGAAGGTAATAAATCAATCAAGTCTCAACAAGTGTAGGTCATATTATTCCCATTTCACACAATCCTATCCTTTAAAAATAACAAGTCTTTCTCCTTTTAAAGTCCTTTATCTTAGATTTTCCAATTGTTATGTTGCTGTCTTTGTTGGAGAAAGGACTCATTTTCAAGGGGGACTGCTGGAAAACTGACTTAACATAGACAAATAGTTCATAACTTAATTACTTTTAGAAAAGGCTCCTGGGAAACACAGATAAATATAAATGTTTGACCAAGATCCTAGAGTGCAAAAATCCATTTGAGACTTTAAGAACCCTCTAGTTAAGAATCAAATACCTGACTTTCTTCACTTGTAAAATATTGATATGGCTTTCTGGGTTTTTTCTTTCTGCAGTCAGAAAACGAACGCAATTACCACATTTTTTATCAGCTTTGTGCCTCAGCGCTGCAGCCTGAATTTAAACACCTTAAACTGGGTACGTCATAGTAGATGGAAGTATCTCTACAATTGGAGGGGTGTTCTCTAAATTTTAAGTCAGTTTCCTTGGTATGACAATAACACTTTTTCTTTATATGAAGAGACCCTACCTTACATTTTTTGGATTCCTAAGATCACCAGAGTTTGAGGGGTGAGGGGTGGAGTGGACATTGAAGTCTCTGGAACAGTGGGCATGGGATTGGTGATAGCTATCAGGGAATAGAAGGAGGAGAGGTCATGATAGAATTGACTAGCCTATTGATGGGTGCCCTAAGGATTCAACATTTGTCAACTGTGAGCCCAGAAGTAATGCCTTGTTTGTGAAATGTTCCACAGAAGTAGGTTTTCCACACAACTAAAGTTTATTCCTTTAACCATCAAAACTTTTTTTAAACAGTTTTTTTGAACTGAGTCTTTCTAAAAATGTGCTACATTCTACTTAAATTTTCCTGCTTGATGACTCAGGGTTACTATTCTAATCATTGATTATATCAGACTATGATATAACTCAAGGGACTTGAGATGTATAGGAATGATGGCCACTATATAAAATGGCATGTATTGCTTTTACAGTTCTTTCTTCCTCCCTGCTACTTGGCTTCCACCATCCTCCAATCCCCTCATCACACCACACCCCCACACCTCTTAATCACTGTCTGTTTTAATATAGGAAAAATTGAAAGTTGCTGGAGGTCCAAAAACCCAAAGCTTATTATATCATCACTAACAAACATGTTGCAATCCAATTCAACAAGCATTTATTAAGTACCTACTGTGTGTCAGACACTGTGCTGGGACTAAAAAGACAAAACAAAAAGCAATCCTTGCTTTTAAGTTTACATTTTTTCGGCTTTTGTGTGTGTATATGTGTGTGATATTTAAATAGGTATGTAATAAGATTTTAGTCTGCCTCTATGACACATCAAGGTAGCCCTTGTCCCAAAAATGTTCTTCTTTCTAAAAGGACTTTTCAGCCTACCTCTGGGTTCTTAGATCTGTATCAAAAATCTGCCATTTCCAGGATGCCAGCTCTTTATGTATTCATGACTGGACAATAATTTTCAGGACCTCAGAGAGTTAATGAGGCTGGAATTTGACTTCCTAGCACAGTGCTAAGCATATGTAATACAAACAACAAATATTGACTGAATGAATGAAGTCCTCAAGTCCATGAATGTATTAAGTTTTGCCTTCCTTTTTTAGTGAGCGCGGAAGAATTTCATTATACAAGAATGGGAGGGAACACCATCATCGAAGGAGTGAATGACAGAGCAGACATGATAGAGACTCAGAAGACATTCACTTTGCTCGGTGAGTGAAGAGACTACACATCTGGTTATTTTCTCAGACTAAAGGAGTGCAGGGATTTCATGTCTGTTGACCAAATACTAATAAATATTCATTTGATGATTAACATTTCCTAAAGTATTTTGGAGAAATCCTATTACAACTGAACAAAAGGAAGGATCAAGTCTATTACCTTCCTGTCACTTTTTCAGCCTCCATTTCTTCCTTCTTTCAATTTAATCATCACATCATGAGGAAAGGGTAGAACAATGCCTGGGTCTATTCTTGGGCCTTCAATCAAATGGTGGCTACCCAGTGGGATGTAGTTCATACACTCAATACCAGAGGACGTTCAGAGATAACCATCAGGCTCTCTCTGACTCTCATAGAGCTGGTCGCCTCTCTGCCTTTAATTTCTCCTCTTTTATGGTTGGCAACCTTCCTTTTGTTAATCTAGGGGTTTGGTGTGGATTTTTCCAATCAGATTATGGCTCATTATGGCCTGTGATTCTCTTAATGTCCCTTTCCTACTACAAATGATAGTCATTCACTCGTGCATAACTATATTCAGGTCCGTAATCACACTATGAGAAATGAAGAGGAAAAAATGCATCGATGTACCCATTGCAAGCATCTCCTCTCCATATCCACAATCCTTGTGAGATTGACGCCCACCTCGCTTTCATCTAGCAAGCCAAAACCGAGGAATTTTAGTTCCTCCATCCAGCCAATCCTACAAAGTGCTAGTAAGGTCTATCTACTGAGGTTTTCCCATGCTTAATGCAGTCTTCTGAAGCACAACTAGTGGAGACAGCTTCAGAGTTTGAGGTTTTTCTGCTTGTTTTTCTCAAAGTGACTAAAGTTTGGTCCTCATCAGCTGTTTGAACTGAGCTCAGATCCTCATACAATCCCCAGCTCTTCTTGTGTATGTAACCGTGTATTTAATTACTTCTTTGCTTTCATTTATGCCAGAAATGGTGTAGAGTGGGCATTTCAACAACATATAATTGGGCTAAATCTCTTAGTTGTATCCAAGTTGCTGGAGAGGAATAGCACATTGGTTTCCTCAGGCCCCTATTTTCTCAAGTCTGTCGGTCTGTCTGTCCATCTCTCTCTCTCTCTCTCTCTCTCTCTCTCTCTCTCTCTCTCTTGCACACACACACACACACACACACACACACACACACACACACACACACACTGAGTTCAGGGCCTCTTTAAAAATCATCCTTCATTTGACTTTTTCAGCATTTTATTTCATCCTGAAAGTTTTATAAGCATGATCTAGAGACTCACTCTCTGCCTGGGTGGGTCACACAATTTAAACATTTTAAAATGCCTACTATGGTCAAAGACATTGTGCTAGGCACTAGGGACACAAAGATAGACTTTGCTATCAGTAATCTTGTAATATTATGGATCAGGGAAGGACAGGTGTATAGATGCTTGTAGTACAAGGGAGAAGTATGATAAGTGCAGTGAAAATGTCCAAGCAGCACACTCAAAACTTCAAGGAGGAAGAAATAATTTTCACTGAGGAGAATACAGATAGATCAAGACAGAGTCCACAGAAGAGGTAGAGTCTAAGTTGGGTCTTGAGGAAGTCAGTGACTTAATTTTATAGATATGGAGACCAGAATCCATTCCAAATACAGTTGAGCAAAGTCATGAGGGGGACAAGGGAAGGAAAAGGGAGACAATGGTCTCATTTAAGTTAGGGTTTGAAAGATGTAAGCTGGGATGGACAAGTAGAAATCAAACTGTGGAGGACCTTGAATGTCAGAGTCAAGAGTTTATATTTTGTTCAGTTGTTGTGTTCATCCTTTGTTGCCCAGGAAGACCATGCCATCAGAGAAATGATGACATGACTTGCGCTTGACTTTGTTTTGAGTGAGGGAAGGCTGTGCAAGGTCACCAGCCTCACTTCTCCTCCAGAGCCATCTGGATCCAGTGACCAGATATTCATCAGGATGCCTGGAGATGACCCAGGATGTAATGGGAGAATTCAGGTTTTAGGAGGAGTCACATGATCATCACGGATCATTTGGGCAGCAGAATGGAGGATGGCTGGGAGAAGAAACAGACTGGGGTAGGAAACCTAGGTTGGAATCAGTTACAGTAGTCTTGGTAAGAATTCAATTAAGTTGAACAAATATTTCAGAGATATGATTGCCCAACCCCTGACAGTCGTACTTGAAAGACTGAGTAAATTGGAAAAGATCCTCTGGGAGTGGAGACAGACAAATGTCTACTATACACACACATACACACATATGTACATTTATGTGCACATATATTAAATGAAGGGAGTGAACAGAATATACATTATGTAGGTCAGTGAGGTTAGCCTAGATTCCTGGCAAAGTAGTGCTCTAGAAAAAGAAGCATTGATTACAATGAATATGGTTTCCTCTAACCATGTCATGCCAGACTAACCTTACTTCCTTTTTTTCACAAGACTATTAGACTAATAGATAAGGGTGACTCTGTATGTATAACTTACCAAGATTTTAGCAAAACGCTTGAGGAGGTAACACACATCATTCTTGTGAAAAGGCAGAAAGAGTGTTGATATTAATATGACGATGGATTTGAACTGGCTCTTATTGATTTCTTGATCATCATCTTATCAAGGGCAGATGACTGGAGGACATATGTAGGAAATTAAATGGTCTGCCACTGCCTAGGCTGCCATCTTGGCTAGAAGTCAGTTACTGGTCATGTTGTTAAAGAGAACAGATTCAGCTGAAAGATGACGTCAGAAGTCACATTGCAGAGGATTTAGAAGAAAATGAGAGGGGAGGACGTGGAGGCACAGATTACATAAGGCTTACTCAAGGAGTTCAGTCACAAAGGGTAGGAATGCCACAGAGCAATAGCTAACAGGGATGGTCAGATCAAGTGATGATTTTTTAAGGAGGAGAGAGACATGGGCTCATTAGTACACAACAGGGAAGGAGCTAGGGAAAGATCAAAGACAGAGTTGAGATGATAGTGGGAGCAGTTTACTAGAGAAGGTAGAAAATTATGGGATCAAGGATGCCTTTAGAGGAGCTTTCCTTTGGCAAAGAGAAGGGCTACCTCTTCATCTAAGCCTAGCGTCAAGGAGGAGATAGTAGAGGAAGGTGTCTGAACGATGCCAGATGAGGAAGAGGGATGAAATGGAAACTTTTAGCAAATAATCTCAGTTTGGGAGTGAAAAATAAGTGAGTCCTAATAGAGATTCTTTTTGTATACGGGTTGTACTAAGGCTGCCAAGTCCCTTCTGTCACTAAAATTCTGTGATTTTGTTCCTGTGTTTTCAACCTGCCCTTTACATATTGGAATATGCCATGTGCATCTACCATATAAAATTCCTCATGAACAGCAGTCTTGTAGACATATTATAGCTTTACAACCACTTTTCTCTCTCCACAGAAGCTATACTTGTTCAGGTTATTAATAACTTCCTCTTTCACATCTGGTACTACATAGGGTTTTTTAAAATTCTGTATTTAACCATTACCAAATAGTGTGGCTATTTCCACATACAGAATATAACAGAAAGAGTATTTTATGTGAAACTGCTTGCTTTTCTTATTTTAAGTATATAATAAATTCAACCTGTTATTTTTAAAGTTGTCTTGCTTCTCCGTGTTCCCTATTGACCTTTTTTCCTATTCAGTTCTCTCTATGTTTTTAAATACTTCAGTGATTCTTTTCTTACTTCTTTTTCATTTTGGTAACCCCCATTGCTAGCCTCTCCCCAAACCCTCCTTCCACCTGCCAATTGAAGGAAAGAAAAACTGACATTCTGTGAAACACTTAGCCATTCTGATCAATAATGTGACTCGACAATAATGTGACAATTCCAAAGGACTCATGATGAAAAAATGCTATCTCCAGAGAGAGAACTGATGAACTCTGATTGCAAATTGAAGTATATTTTTTCTCACTTTCTTGTTTTTTTTTTAAATATGGAAACATATTTTGCCTGATTTAACATTTATAATTGAAACCATATTGCTTGCCTTCTTAATGGGTGGGAAAGGGGTGGCAGATAGGGAGAGAATTTGGAACTTAGAATTTAAAAAGATAAACATAAATAATAAATTAAAATGTTAAAAACAAGTGCTGACTAAAGTACTTTCGACTCACCAGTTGTGAACAGAGACTAACAAAAATCAAATGATTATTTCACTTGATAAGTGAACCAATAAAACATTTCAAGCACCTACTATGCACCCAATAGTGCTATGAGATTCAATACACAAAAAAGGAAAAAAGAGTAAAAAAAGAAAGAAAGAAAGAAACCTTCATAGACTTTACATTCTGATGGGGGCAGGAGAGACGACCCACAACACATATGTGTAGATGTATACAAGACACCCATAAGACAATAAGTACTTTTTTGTTGTGACCCTGGGAAGATCATTTAACTTCTCAATTTCCCAGGCTATCCTTGAAGACTTTATGGTCCAGCCATTCCTGGTTTGCAATGGAGGAGAGTTCAGGTCCATACCAGAATTTCTTGATCTCAGGACCCATATTCATTCTTAAAAATTATTGAGGCCTTACCCTCAAGGGCTTCTGTTTATATGGGTTGTATCTATCCACTTTTGGCATATTAGAAAATAAAAGTGATAAATTTTTAAAATATTAATTCAGTAAAGATAACAATAAACTCATTTCATATTATCATGAATAGCATTTTAAATGCAAAAAATACTATTTTCCAAAACAAAAATAATTAGTTAGAAGAGTAGCATTCTTTTACATATTTTTGCAAATCTCTTTAATATCTGTTTTGCTTAGTAGCAGATAACTGGATTTTCATGTTTGCTTCTGCATTCAATCTGTTGTGACATATTGTTTTGGTTGAAGATACGTAGTTGGGAAAGAGTATATTAATAAGGTAAATGTCTTCATATAGTCTTGACTTCACACACCAACCATGAGGGTCTTGGGGATTGCCAGGGGTCTGGGAATCACACATCGAGAACTGTTGCTATATACCAATTTAATCACAAGGACAGATCTTTTTAAAAATGTATTATTTCATGATGATTGTTCATTCACTGACAGTAAATGGCTTTGCCAGCTGATGTGATTGATGTCATCGGTCCCTAGGCTTTTCCACCTACCTGTTAAACTCTTCCTTTTGCTTAGGTTTCTCTCTCTGCTCTAGGGATGCTTCCTTTCATTGACATCATAATCAACCTGGAAAAAGCAGTGAGCAGGACTGATACAAATCGACTATTCTTTGTCGGCCTCTTGTCTAGCTGGCTTCACATTTCTTTTTATCCCTTCGTGGATAATTGTCATTGATAATACCCCTTGTTCTTAAGGAAGAAGACCCGGGAATTTAGGGTTTCCGTTACTCTATTATAATGTGATTCCTTGGTTCCCAGGGTGGCTTGAATTCGGGTCAAGTCCACACTGCCTTTTCACGAACTCTCTTTTTCAAGCTTATGACACCCCAATGAAGATTTGAGATCTCTCTTTTACACTATGGAAGCTTTATTTTGAATTTGTTGGTCTTTTTTTGTTTTGTTTTGCTTTGTTTTTGCAAATGAAACTGCCCATCTAACTGTGTATCATAAACAGGCATTCTGTCTATGCTCCATTTTGTCCAGGTTTATACGTAACAATCCTGGGAGGTGGGTTGGAATTGTGTAGTGGAGGAAATTGAGAAGCACAAAAGACTTGGCCATGAGTCAGGCTGAATGGCAATAATAGAGCAGGAAAAGCGTTCCCAGCCTTGAATTTCCAGCTTATTGTCCATCTCTTGAGTCACACTGAATGCCATTCATTATGTTTGGTCACCAGTGCCAGTTGTTCTCATGAAGAATTGGCACTCAACTAAAAGGGAACAGTGGAATGAATAAGTAGCTGCTATGCACCATGCACCATGCTAAGGGCTTTGCAAATGTCTTCTCATTTTGTCCTTATAACAACCCTGTAGGTAGGTGTATAAAATCGTTCCCATTTTACAGCTGAGGAAACTGTGCTCATAACAACCCTGGGAAGTAAGAATGTAAAATAATCTGCATTTTATAGCTGAGAAAACTGAGTTAGGCAGAGATTAAGTAACTTGCCTGGGGATCACATAACTAGTATCTGAGACCAGATTTGAACTTAGTTCATCCTGATCCCAGGCCTAGCACTCTGTCCCCTGCATCAGTTAGCTGCCTCTACAACAGTCATTGACTGGACTTAATTAGAAATCATCATGTTTTCAATAGATACTCCATCTCATCAGTGTAGGTATTCCTCCAGGGCTATAAATCGTAACCTACATTTGTCTTGATATCTTATGTGATTGTTGTCTGTATCTTCTCATAAATCTGCAAGAGAATACACCAAATCCTTTGGAGAGTTTCTTCTGAGACTTATATCATTTCATGAATACCCTCAGCACAGAAAATTGACTCATTACTGTTGCTATGTGACTGGCCCCTTTCCTTTTCTACTCATTTGTTTCCTTTATGACATCCTTTATACCAATTCTTGGGTCTGTGGCATTGGTAATATGCTGCTGCCCACTTAGACCCACTATTCATCTTGTCATTTCTATTTGAGGCACTTTGTGGGTGATTCAAAAGAGACTGTCCCAACAGTTCACATTTTTAAAAAGCCAGGATTAAAAAATGCCTGTCAATGACATGTAGATGGATGGGCAGCCCATTGCATTAATCTATCAGTATAGCCCTACAGATGGACAATGAGATGGGTTCAGGTTTGAATAGGGGCAAGAGAAGATAGGCAGAATCGCCTTTAGTAAATGGCGGTACTTTCAGTGATCCTAAATTGCCTCCTTACACTGATACACAAATCTCTTTTTGACATTAATATTCACTTGGTGATATTAGGTTACTGTGAACCATGGAATGCTGTACTCTTCAAAGATATATTAATATATATATGTATCCATTTTTAATATGTATATACTTTTTAAAGTCTTAGTATAGTTTTAAGCTTAAATTTTTATATTTCTTTAAATATATTATGCTATATTATATTAAGGCATGTCTCATATCTATATATGTGAGCAAATCAGAATTGAAGTAACTCAAAAGAAACACAAGATGTGCAAATTGAGAGAACCCACTCCAAAGGTTCACATGGACTATTTGTGCCCGACCTGTGGTAGAGCATTCTAAGTGTTTATTGGTTTGATCAGCCACAGTAGCACAAACTGAAACTTGACTCTACCCTAGTGATGTCATTTTGGTCCTCCTTGAGAATTAAAGACAACAATGTACACATACATGATATATGTGTGTGTGTGTGTGTATGCTTTTAAAAAATAAATGGTATTAAATTCAGTAAAAAAGCAATCTTTAATGTAGAAAACATCTTTTTAATGCTTTGAAATCACAAAGGCACTTAGGTCAAGGATTAAAAGAGCAGCCTTTTCCTTGACTTTTTTTTTTTGCATAGATGAAAGTACTGTTGAACATATGTCTACCAAGTGTTTTATAGTACCTTCTCTAAAGTTCTGATCTAATCCCTCCTCATGGTACGGAGCTGATAGGGACCCAGATCTGAATGAATGTTCAGAATCTGAGAACTAGTCTAGCTTAGTTTGGAAAAGCTCATCACCAGAGGGTTAGCCACAGGCTAAGGGTGTGTGTGTGTGTGTGTGTACATTTATTTGGCCACGACAGTTCATGAAACCATCTCCTTAGGCCAGGAGGGGTTGTGATATGGCAGTGGAGCAAGGATACCTGAGAAATCATGGATCCTTGAGGCATTTAAATTGTACAGTTAGAATGCTTAGCCATTGGCATACATTTTACTGTGACACGTGAGCTCTCATCTGGCACTCCGGGGCTCGCTTGCTCTCTCTCTCCGCATCTTCAGGTTCTGCTTGGGCAAAATCATCGTCCAGTTCAGTAGTTCTGTTAGAAGTGCTATACGTTGTTTTTAATAACACTTTTCTTTTGCTTTCATTGGAAAGAAGGTAGATTTTTGCTGATTTTTAAAAACAAAATATAATCTTTTAAAAATGTTCTTGTATAACCTATATCAAATTGCTTGTTGTCTCAGAGAGGAGGAAGGGAGGGAGAGAATTTGGAACTTAGTTTTAACAAATGAATAGTAAACATTGTTTTTATATGCAATTAGGAAAAAAATTTATATGCATTTAGGAAAAATTAAAATACCATTTTTCTTAATGTGCTTTGTGATATGTACTCTGTTGGAGTTGACTTCTGTGAATGCTCCTGGAAAATACAGATAACAATCTGAATGAGCCTTGCTGTTTCTGTGCTATTGTAATCTGTACTGCTTAGACAGGGACTGACCCTACTGTCGCTGGGAATGTCTGACCTCTCTCTGAAGCCAGTAATCCTGCCCTAATAATTATCCAGTGAGCTGAGAACAAGAGCTTGACATGGTAACTTATTTCCAACTGTCCCAGCTTCACTTCTGTATCACATGTTATCTGGCACAGAAAAATGGGTCTGTTTTCATTCTTTTTCAATTATGTAATATGGCATGCTTCCCCACAGTTGATTTGACTTATGGAACTTTAACCAGAGAAAACAGTGAACTTGATTTGCTTCCTGGGCCCAAGTTGCTTTTGGAGAGTTCTATTTGGATCAATCATACTCCATCACTCTGATGTTGTTGGAGTGTCCTAAAAGAGTTAATTTCTTCCTCCCCTTTGCCCCGCCCCCAAACCCAACCATTTGGGTCTTCCTTACTCCTGGATAATTTTTTAAGTGCTAAAGAGAAGAAAACTCAATATTTCTGATTTTTTATTCTTTTTTTTTTCAGGTCTGAAGGAGGATTTTCAAATGGATGTGTTTAGGATCCTGGCTGCCATCCTTCATCTGGGCAATGTGCAGGTCACAGCTGTGAGCCATGAGAGGTCTTCAGTCAGTGTAAGAAATTTGTTTGTTAAGGAGTTGCCTTTCTTTTTCTGCTGTGTGTATGCTGAGCCCCATTAGTAAACAGCTTTTATGTTGGCTCCGTGCAGGTTTTTCAGTGATGCTTTGGAGAAATCAGAAGTTGCACCTATTTAAGAGAGTTGTTTAACAGGAATTAGGTTATGGGAAAGACAGAGAGCCCTATTCGCTAATATCATCAGGTTGGTGGTACAACGGATAAAGCACTGGGCTTGCAATCAGACTCGTCTTTATGAGTTCAAATCTGCTCTCAGACACTGACTAGCTGTGTGACCTCAGGCAAGTCACTTGATTCTATTTACCTCGGTTTCTCCTCTGTAAAATGAGCTGGAGAAGGAAATGGCAAATCCCTATGGTATCCTTACTAAGAAAACCCCAAATAAGGTCACAAAGAATTGGAAACAACTGAAATGACTCAAGAACAAAATTTGCTAATATTCTTAGAATTGGACTGGTGGCAGCAAGGACAAAAGGAAAAGTTATTTTTGTGGGATGGACTCAAAAATACCAGTCACTTTGCCCTCTGCTCCAGCAAACACCAGCAGGAATCAGTTACTTTTACAATAAATACCCACAACTGTTCCCATTTGGATAGCAACAGAGGCTTTTTTCTTTACCCAAACAAATGAATGCATAAATCTCTGCTCCAAGTGTAATAATGTCTCTGCAAATATAATACCTGGCAAACATATTGAAGCCAGGAACAGTTTTCTTTTGTCTGGACCCCACCTGGCATGGTGCCTTACTGAGAGTAAGTGCTTCCATATTTGTTGAACTGAATCGAATTGAACTGAAGGTGGGGTCATTTATCTTTGTAACCCTTTCAGTGCCAAAGCATAGAGCAATTAAATGGTTCATTGGGTGGAGTGCTGGGCCAGGAGTCAGGAAGAGAAGTTCAAATCCAGCCTCAGACACTAGCTGCGAGACACTGGGCAAATCACTTAACCTCTGTCTGCCTGAATTTATTCATTCATGACATGGGGATAGCGATATTAACCTACACTTCCCCCTCAGGGTTGTTATGAAGATAAAGTGAGATAGTTGTAAAGTGCTTTGCAAACCTTAAGGCACTATATAAATGCCAGCTATTGATGATGAAGATGAAGTTAGCTTGAAGTTAGATGAAGAGACAAGGGTTAGCTTGATTTCTTGAGTTTCTCCTTTCAGCATACCTACATTTGCCTCTTTGCAACCTCTGTCCACTACTTCTAGTTCTGTCTTCTGGGGTCAAATGAAATCTATTTGTCTAATCTATATAATAACCTTTCAGATAATTAGAGAAATCTGTCATGGCCTTATGTAAGTCTTTTTTTTCTTCATATAAAACTTTGCTAAGTTCCTTCAGCTCATCATATAACATGATCCAAAACCCTTCACCATTCTGGGTGAGAGAATATTTTTCTCTTGCTCAGTCACATAGCTAATAAGTGTTTGGGCCCAGGTCTTTCTGATTCCAGGTGAACTAGTCACCTTGGATGACTGCCTGTTGGAAATGTGATGAAGAGACTTCTTGTTCTATGAATTGGAACTAAGTGGTCTCTGAGGTCCCATGACTAGATACCCTTAGAGGTCCCATGACCAAATACCCCGAGAAGTCCCTTTCAGCTAGAAGACTCTATGATTCCACAATTTGTATACTCCATAGTGCCTTGCACATAATTGTTGCTCAGTAATATTTGTTGACTGAATGACCACTCCAAAGTTGGATTGGTGAGTCTCTAACTGGAGTGAGCAAACATCTCACACTGTCCATCAAGGAAAACAGGAGGCTGTAAGGAGACTACTATGGCAATAAAGGACTGAGCCTACAGTTGGGAATTGTCTGTTAGGTAGAGTGGACCACTGTGGCAGTGTTCTCAAGATCTTTAGAGAAACTATGCTTAAAAAATATTTCTCTGTCTTTAACCACTGATTAAATTATTTGGCTGTAAACAAAACCATTCATTTGCTAGAGATGCCAGGACTCAGAATGCCATTCTCCAAGATTACTTAATCATTTCCACGTATCCTTATCTTTTTGGCTACTTCAGTGGTGTATAAAGTACTGTGAGAGTAGCATTTCAACCTCTCCTTCCTCCTTCTCATGCCAGAACCTCCCTCATGACATCCTGTCATCTTCAAGTCCTTCTTTTTTCCCCTTGTGCCTTTTCTTGCCAGGCCTGTCCCTTCTCTCCTTGGCTGGCTTGTAGACAAATAATTAAGGCAAGAAGGAAATCACAGAAGGTGAAGTAATGTGATGGGGAAAGGAAAAAGAGTTGAAATATGGGCTTATGCCTGGGTTGGACCAGCTGACCTCTGGGGGGTTCCCTGTGTGTTGGGAGAGCAGTGAAACAGGTGGCTGTGGCAAGGGATTAGTCTCCTTTTTATTTTCAGTCTGGCTCATATAATTCTATTTTTCCTTTTACAGGAAGATGACAGACATCTGAACATATTTGGTGAACTCCTGGATGTGGACAGTAGCAGAGTTGCTCAGTGGCTATGTAACCGCAAAATCATCACCTCCTCAGAGACCGTGATAAAACCCATGACCAGACTTCAGTCTCTAAATGCCAGGGATGCCCTGGCCAAAAAGATCTATTCTCATTTGTTTGACTTCATTGTAGAAAGGATTAATAGAGCATTGCAGTTTTCGGGCAAGAAACACACTTTCATTGGGGTTTTGGACATTTATGGGTAAGGTAATTCCCAGTCATCCAAATCTTCCTGTCTAAGGATCTGGGGGGCTATTTATTTTGGAGAACTTCTCTGTTTTTTCTCTTCGTTAATATAAAGATTATAGAGTAATGGAATTAGTACCAGAAGTTTATCTAGTTCAGCAGTTCTCAAAATATTTAATTTCAGGACTCTTTTGCAGTCTTAAAAAGTTTTGAGGATCCCCAAAGAGATTTTGTTAATGTGCGTAATGTCTCTTGATATTTACCATATTAGAAATGGAAACATCTTGGTTTTATTGTACAAATAGTTTTGACCTTGTAGACTCCATCAGAAGGTCTCAGGCACCATCAGGGGTCCCTGGACCATACTTAGGGAACTTCTGATCTAGTCCAAATGCATTTGATGGATAAGGTGAGTTACATAGTGGTTTATTTGCCCACAGTCACATAGGAAGGGACCGAGTTTCTAGCCCAGGTCCTCTGACTCCAAACACAGTGTTCTTTCCACTGTATCATGCTGCTTGTTTCTACATGCATGTTTATACAATGTAGTTTGCTATGTAAGAGGAAACTTTCTCATGCCTGAATCCTGCTCAGTTGTTTAACGAAAAGCATTTTTCATCATTGGCTTTCTCTAGGACAGATGGTTGGGCTGTTGCCAAGGCAGACAATTAAATCTTCCAGAGACTGGAGATCATGTGTTTCTCCCTCAACACAGTTTTACAAGTCACATGTCTGATTGTTGACCAGAGTGTGTTAGCTTGATTCTGGACAAGAGAGAATACAGGAGCGTGTTCCTTCTAGGATGTCATGAGACTTGAACTTTTGAACATCTCGTCCTATTAGTTGGGGTTTGCTTTTTCTTTTACCCCAATGGAGAGTGAGTGGGAGAGAGGTGACATAGAGATAATGTAGCAGAAACAAAAAAAGAAAAGAAGAAAGTAAAGAGGGAGGACCATTGAGGCAATTTTTTTTTCCTAACGGAGAGAAAAGAAGAAAGATAAGAAACAAGGCCAGAGCATAGCTTTAAAAGCTATGTATTGATCTTATTATACACTTTAAAAGAATAACAAGCTATCCATATTGGACACCTACAGATTCAGGTACAATCTTCCTTTTCTCTTCTCTGTGTTTGCAGAATCAGATTCTATTGCTGTTTAAAGTCAAAATAAAATGTTAACTTTAGACATAGCTGCCCATCCCCTTCCCAAAGCAAATTCTGATTTTTTTTTAATGGATGATGGCACAGACTGTTTCCATGAAGGTTATTGAAGATTATTGCCTGTGAATTTCTGCCTTATGAGCAGAACTGTCAGATTACTGACAGTTCATTCTGTCAGGAATCCACAAAAAGATGTTCCCTTTCTTTTTCCACCTTCCATGCAAATAGAATGAGTTAGCTCTCAATTAGTCATGTGTTTTCCTCAAAGCAGATCTATTAGGCAGGGAAGGGATAAGAAGGGAGTCAGCCACAGATAGTACTCTTGAGAAGGTTCTGTCGATCACACATTCAGTCCTGTAGCCCCTCTCCAGCCTTCATAACTAACTTTTCCTATGTATTTGTTGTTTGGACACTAATTAACTCATGGTCATACTTCAAGGTAGATTTCTGAGTTTTGAATAAATGTTGATTAATATTTAAAATAAAGAACTCTAGATATTAGTTCAGCATAAACAGTCCTACAGTTTTAAAAAATTACTTAGGCAACATTTTTTAAGTGCCTACTGTGTGCCAGGCACTGTGCGTGTGGTTGAGGTTACAGAAATAAAAACAGAACTGTTACTGTCCCCAAGCCCTACATCCTATCAGCACAAGTAACATTTACACAAGGGGTAGAGAATGTACACAGACTGAACCTGGGATTTCTTTGGTGTAGTGAACGCCTAATTAAAGAAAATCCATTAACAGTCTAGGTGATTGGATGGATATCCTTAATAGAAATAGAAACATATTGAAGAGTAAACTTTTTTAAGATGAAAGCAAAATAGCCCTGTCTTTTAGTGTACAAATTTCACTAAATGAGATTACCAAATTCCCATGATGCTAAATCTATGCAAATTATCCTTATATTTTAGTTTAACCCTTGACCTCATGTAGCACTACTATGTACCTGACTGTACATGTTCTTCAAAATATGGGACAAATGAAGTCGCTCTTTAAGGCAAGGCAGCCCCCCTGAAAAAGCCATTATCTAGTTCTTTGACTTGGGGGAAGTCACCTTACTCTCTCGATTTCAGTATTTTCATCTGAAAATGGGAACATTAGATTAACTGATTTCTATGGTCTCTTCTAGTCATGAAGTTCTAAAGAGGAAAAGTTAGAATCAGTTGGGATGAAAACTGAAGATCATCACTTGCAAGACCTCTGAATGAGGAATAATAAATGTGGAAATTTCTTAAAAATGATGAAGTACTATATAAATTATACTATAATATGTATATTTACATGTTTGTAATTGCTTTATGTGTAGCTGTAATCTTTTACAATTTATATACAAGATATTCCAAAAGTCTTAGGGCAGTTTTAGACTATTAAGGCTTGAAACTGCTTTAAGAGTTTTGGGACAGCCTGCATAATTAGGATTTGAACCAGCTATGATCTCACACTGAAGCCTTTTCTGAGGGAGTAAAGGAACAGAGAATCATTTGCCTACACTGAGATCTCTGCCCACCCAGAAAACTCTGGAAAGTCTTGTCAAATGACTCATTGGTATTTCCTGATTTCCAGTGGATCTGAGGAGCATGAATAGATCTTTATGGATTCTAGCCATTGGACAGTGCCCTGGTTTCTGTTGTTGTTGGGGAAACAGCTAAGTGGTACCATGGACAAAGCACTGAGCCTGGAGTCAGGAATATCTGTGTTCAGATCCAGCCTCAGCCATTTGCTAGTTGTGTGACTCTGGGCAAGTCACTTAATCCTGTTTACCTCAGTTTCCTCATATGTAAAATGAACCAGAGAAGGAAATGGCAAACTCTACTCCATTATCTTTGCCAAGAAAATCCCAAATGGGGTCATGAAGAATCAGACACAACCAAAACAACTTAACAACAATCCTATATAGTTAGAGTTAAAACCAACGATTATCTCATGCTGATGCCCCCTATGTGAAGGCAAAGGGGTTGAAAAATGCTTCCTCTGATATCGAGCCCTCTGCCCACCCAGAGAACTCTGGACAGGCCTGTCAAATAGCTCTCTGATGTTCTTGGGATCCTAGCGGGTCTAAGGAGCATGAATCGTTCTTGAGGAATATTCTTCTAGATTTTAGCCCTAAGACTGTGTTCTGGGTCCCAGTACCTATCATAAAATAGATGTTTAATAAATACTACAATGGCTATTCCTTGGTTTCTCAACTGACTCTAGAACCTCTCAGTCCCTGACATGTATCTGGATGCAAATATGGATGTGAACCACAGAAGCTCTAGATGTTCTTTTTTCTAGTCCATAGTCTGGACCATTCTTGACAAGTTCTGGAATTCAAGTCAGTATCCTTAACTCTCTCCCCCAAGGAATTCCGCTATGCTAGGGACAGATCCAGGCCAAACTACCATACCCCATTCTCCTTCACAAAGTGGGTCAGAGCACTTAGGGACACCATGAAATCAATTCAGCCATCCCAGAATTCTACCAGATTTAGTTCCAGATCAGATTGGACCATCCATTCTAGACTTATATCCCCCCAGGATAACTTGAAGCTCCTCCCATATATCCTATTTGATTTTTAAATGAATTGGAGCAGATAGGGAGCTGTCTTTCCAGCATTAGCATTTAAATCTGTCATCAAGTTATTTAAAATTGCACTTGCCATAATTGCTGGAGAAACATACACTTAAAAATAGGAAAATTGGTCCATATTTGAATCCTCTGTGTCTCACTCTTATGCCCCAACCACACACACAAGGTGGCACAAGGGGCAGGTAGAGAGTGCAGTGAATAGATTATGGATGTGGAGAATACCTGAGCTCAAATCCTTCCTCAGATATTTATTACTTGTGGGACTCTGGGTAAGTCCTCTCACTTCTAATAGCCTCCGCTTCTTCATCTGTAAAATAAGAATATTAATAGCTCCTGTCTGACGGGGTTGATGTGAAGACCAAAGGAGATAACTTATGCAAAGGGCTTTGCAAATCTTAATTATATAAATGTATATATAAATTATATAAATATAAACCTTAGTTATGTAAATGCTAGCAATCATCATTGTTATCAGTGGCAGTAGCAGCATAGGATGAAGATGATCCTGGGTTCCTAAAGTCTATGATAGAGCATTCTATGTTGAACAATCGTCCTGGTCAGTCCCAGTGTTATTGAGCCAACCTAGCTCAGCACAGAAAGACTCAAAACCAGTCAATTAACCAAGTGATGAAGTCATCATATAGTAACTCATGGGGGATTACAAGAGTCTTAATTGTTTAACTTCAGAGCATGTGACTGAGGAGCCAGTCTTCCTCCTTGCAGACCTGAACTGGGAAAAAATATGGATAATAAATTTCTGTTTATCTATACGCAGTTCTATATTATTATATAATCTTATGATTTAAAATGTTTTTCAGTTTTGAAACCTTCGACGTGAACAGCTTTGAACAGTTTTGCATTAATTATGCTAACGAAAAACTCCAACAACAGTTTAACCTGGTACGGCACTTTTTTCTTTCTAAATCTGAGTCTCTGTCCTGTGCATTTGTTTATGGAAGGGGGAAGGTATGAACAGCAAAGAGGCAAAGCTCACAGATTCTCCCAAGATCCCCCAGGAGTCTTCTGAACTGTCTAACAAATTTCCCCTCTCAGGCTGTTATTTTTCTCATATTGAGAGACCATGTGCTTAGATACTGTGCCACCTTGTGGCCAAGTCTGTGAACTGAGCCTTCCCTGCATCTTGTCTTGGAGGAAAGCTTGATTAAAAACAGACCCTGGAGAGTTTGGGCAGTGTTGTCAATCCCTATCCTGCCCACTGTCACCACCCAGGAGTGACCAACACACACACACATACAGGAAGGTCTCTTGGAAAGGGGACTGTACTCTATTGGCAAAGTATGGAGAAAAGAAAGAACTAGCCAGATTCAGTTATAAGAGATGTCCTTTGCTGTACCCATCCTAAGTCAGAAAGGGCAAGTCCAGCTCACATAGTTGAATTTTATGCCTATATTAGTACTGTTGCCAAAGTCATTGTTTGTAATTCTCTATTATGTATGCTAATTAAAGAAGAGAGAGGAAGAAGGGTCTTGACCACAGATAACCCAAAACAAAGGCTCTTTTCTGGTCCTGGATGCCAGTCAGGGAAGCCTGTTGAATAGGCACAGTGATCCTGGGTTCAAATTAAGTGAATGAGGACCTCTGGGACAACAGGAAATGGAGTATGAGGGAGAATAACTAGGACATGTATTGGATGTATTTACATGTATTGTAAAATGGTTAATTGTGTAGAAAGAAAATTTGTTTGTATTATAAACTCTTCTTTTTCAATGCAAATAACTAATTTTTTTATTTTCCCTCATGTATATACTTTTCTCTGTGAAAGTTTATTTAACCTCTGTGGTGTGTGTGTCTTTCTTTATCAACATGTGGATCATCAGCATGTGTTCAAACTTGAGCAAGAAGAATACATGAAGGAAGGCATTCCTTGGACTTTGATCGACTTTTATGACAATCAACCAGTTATTGACTTGATTGAAGCCAAAATGGGCATTTTGGAGCTGCTGGATGAAGAGTGCTTGGTAATCATTGTTTCTTCATCCATCCCTTGCATCCCAACAGTAACCAGCCTTTTTTGCAAGGTGGATTCTTGAAACAGGAATTTCAGATCCATATCTTAGAACGTCTTAAAAAGAGAAAGAGATAGAGTGGGTGGAGGAAGGTAGAGAGACAGAGACAGGGAGAGAGGAAAGAAAAGGAAGGGAGGGAGAGATGGAAAGGGAGAGAGAGAGACAGAAGGGGAGCGAGAGAAAGGGAGAGGGAGGGAGAGAAGGAGAGAAAGAGAGAGAGAGAGAGAAAGAGAGAATAGTCATGAAATTTAGAGTTGGAAGGGACCATAAAGATCAGCTGACTTCCTTTTTTCTTTCAAAATTGATAATGAATTTTTATGTGGGTAAAAAATCAGAATAGAAAACAACGTAAAACAGTAGGGAGGGAAGTCACAGAGAAGTATCTACTGGCAAAGAGGCAAGGAGAGGAGGAAACAGACTGCCCGTGATGGCACAGGGGGTGAGTAGCAGAGCAGGATTTTCAGATCACAAGGTCTTTGTTCTGCATAGTGTCACTACTCCTTTTCTTTCAGACTAAGACTTTTATGCCTGATGCCCAAATTGGGGTTTTTACTGCAAGGGAAGGGAAGATATCTTTCTAAACATTTAAGTTTATGCACCTTTTCCGATTTCCTTTTGTTTATTTAGGATAAGTCATCTTGGGTATCTTCCATCTTGATTTCTCAAAAGAAAGAAGCTTTAAATTCCTTATACTTAATTTGTAATATTGATACCTTTTATTTTTCCATTACAAGTCATTTATGGAAATATACCTCCTTCCCTCATTAACCCCTACTTGGGTTGAAACCTCCTCCGTGGGGAGAAAGAAGAAAAAACAGTTAAGAAAAAATCCCTTTCAGTGACGCTGTCTGGCAATCACCCAGCGTTCTGCCTTGTGGAAGGAGGTCTATGTCACTCTTTATTCTCTGAGATGGCAACTGATTTTTCACTTACAGTATGATTTTCTTTTAAACATCTTTTAATTTGCCTTGTTTTAATCATTGTCTATTTTGTTCTAATGATTCTGCTTGTCTATCATCATTTCATACAAATTCTGCCATGTTTCTATGATTCTTTATATTCTCCATTTCTTACTAAACAATAATATTTCATTATATTCATATACCATAGTTGTTTTTATCAGTTTTCCACTTGATAAACAGTTTCCCTATGCCACACACACACACACACATATATATATATATATATATATATATATATATATGTATATATACACACATACTATAACAAATCATGCTATATTTTGATGTACATCAGACCTCTGTTTTCTGTCTTCGATCTCCTTGGAGTGCATGTCCCATAGTGGGCCATACACGGATTTTTTTGTATTTTTTTTCCTGGCAGTGTTGAGGGAGGTCAAAGGACAGGAGAAAAGTGGGTTGTGAATGAGTGTACTCCATAACTGAGTGTTCCTGAGTCAGAAATCTGGGGGGGAAAATGATGCCTAAAGAAAGGCCAGAAACTTGAAGGATCAAGAATCAGTTACTGGAAGTATGAACTAAGGAATCAAGAAGGAAGCATAGGATGGAAGTTCCATGTTGGTACCAGGATTGGAAGAGTTTATGGACAAAGCAAAGAGGTCTAGGGATCAGGCAGGAGAGTCTGATGCTAGAAGAACAGAGAGGATAGCCTGTAGATGTTAATATTGAACCTTGAGGCCAGGGACCATCTTGTTTTTGTTTCCTCAACACCTAGCATAATGCTTGGTACTTAGTAGGCCCTCAATAAATGTCTCTTCCATTGAATTGGATAATCTCTTTGGAAGTTTGTATTCCTTCGGTATAAGAAACCCCTTGGTGCTAAGGTTTAAGAGAAGTTACCAGCAGAGATTGCTCTCAGCCACAGTTTCTTAACCTAAGATCCATATGTCTATGGATAGATTTCAGAAGTTCCTGGAATCTGAATGGGAAAAAATACACTCTTATTTTCACTGTATTCTAATTAAAACATAACATTTACTCCACTTATAAATTTAGACAACAACAAAGAATATTCTGAGAACAGGTCCATGGGTTTCATCAGACTGCCAAGGGAGTCTGGGAAATAAAAGTCAAGTCAACATGTACTTAGGTGCCCACCACTGTGATGAGCACTAGTTTAAAAAGTTAGCCTTGCTCTAAATAACCAAAGGGTTACAATTACAAAATGGAGTATTATGGAGTACCTTGGCAAATAAATTTTGATATTCCAAAATCAGTGATGTCAAGAACCAGTTTTGCAAGTATCTAAGCCACAGTGACCACAAGGTATCATCCCCACCCTCTCCACAAGCAGGAGTATGAAAAGGGAACTCTTTCTAATGAGAGATTTCCTGATGATAACCATTTGCCAGCCCTCTTTTTTCTTCCACCTGAAAATGAAAATACTAGAGTCACTTTGCAGAACCACAAATATTCACAGAATGTTTAGACATTGTGACAAAAAAAATGAAAAGAGAAAGGCCGGTCTCTATGACAAAAGTAAAATCATTCCTTTCATCCTTCATTCAGTTGTGTTTTGCTTGCAATCTTGTAAGTGTATCAACCTCTATCTATTTGATTAGACCGCCCTTGCATTGCTTTACTCTCTGATATTTATGCTATGTTGATTTCTTTCTTGCTTATGACTTACCTATCATCCTATGCCTTCTCTTTTATATAAATTCTACTGTTTTCAAATCCTGATCCTCTGTCTTGTTGCTACCCTAACACAGCCTGATAAATATTCTCTTATTTTCATCATCATTAATCACTTCAATATTTTCCCTTTACTTTAAATCGTCTTGCATTAATGGGATAAATATTACCATTTTAAAATCTTTACAGTATTAGCACCAAAAACTCTTTAGATTATATTGCATTCTTGTAACGATAGGCAGAAATTGCACACCAACTCTTCTGCTGCTGATATATTTCAGTTTGTTGGTAAGTTGTTTTTCAGTCATGTCCAACTCTTTGTGATTTTCATGGCAAAGAAATTGGAGTGATTTGACATTTCCTTTTCCAGTCCATTTTATAGATGAGGAAACTGAGGCAAACTGGTTTAAGTGACTTGAGAGTCACACAGCTAGTAAGTGTCTGAATCTGGATTTGAATTCAGGAAGAGGAGTCTTCTTGACCTCAGACCCAGCTCTCTATCCATTGCATACCTAGCTTCCCCATTTCATAATTTACTAGAGTTTACATAGTTTACTTCTATGTTTCTGTGTCAGGTTTTACTCTGTTTAGCAACTTTTTCTTGCCTTTATTAATGTTTTAACTCAGTTTATTTTTCAATTTTTAGTTACCACATGGTACAGATGAAAATTGGCTCCAAAAACTCTATAATAATTTTGTCAACAAGAATGCTTTATTTGAAAAGCCTAGAATGTCAAATACATCCTTCATCATCCAGCACTTTGCTGATAAGGTATGATGTGAATCTTGCACAATTATTCACGTGCCTATATGCATTGATCATCTTTCAGAAAGAAAAGTGCTCAGCAAAGTGTAGGTCTGAGCTTCTAGTTATATTTGAAATGTGTGCTCACCATGTAATTCATTGTAATCACAAACAGGTAGATTTCAAGCACACAGGTCAGTATACAAGTTTTGTAGACAGCAATCAATTTCTTTTCTTGGTTGTACCATAGACTCTGACTTTCTCAGAAATCCAAACTTCACAGAATAAGACCCCTTAATGAAAGGATTTGTCCATTAAAACTTGGACTCGGTCAAAAGGCCTCACCCAAGTACCTAGAAGGCCGCACGTGGCTTCAAGGCTGCAGGTTCCCCACCCTGTAGGGATTCACTTAACCTGGTTTCAATTTTTTTCTATCTATGAAATTGTATGCATGCCATCTTCTGTGGTAAAGTCAGGGCATGGTTCTGGATAGGTTATTACTAAGTACGAGTCCTATGTCTGGCACATCTGTGAATGAGCAATGATTTAAATAGACAAGGTATTCCAGGGTGTACCATTATACCAGATTCCACTGGTGATATCTAAGTGACTCCCTGCTTATAAATTAGATTCCTTTGGAAGTTGTACTAACTATGTCAGGCTCACTGAATAACAGTAAGTTAGTGCTTCTATATTCTACAAAAGGATACATTACTTTATGTATTAGAGGGGTCTCTGTAACATTGCATAAAAGATGAAAGTTCATATTGCTAAATTATATTTCCGATTAACTTTACTTATAATTTCAGAATGTCTATGAATTCTCATAGGAAAAATCTAGATGCACAAGACAACAAAAATCACCCATAATACACATTCACTTCAAGGACATGGTCTATGTAAATTCTTCTCCCTCACATGACTCTTGTATGAAAAGTCTGTTGACATCATCTTTGTGCTTCGATGAAAACATATACATATTACAATATACCATATGATAAGCTAGTTTCCACTTCATTGGAAATTTCCAATGATTTTTTTTGGAGAGACTGGGATGTTTAAACAACCTCTGTATCAGTGCCATTGTTTGAGGTATCAAGCAAAAGTAATTACCTAGAAAGAGGCACTTGGAGGTTTTTTCAGTCTTTGGCAGAGCTCAAGCATTGGTGATTTGTACTCTGACTATATAGGGTTTGGGTTTTTTGTTTGTTTTAAAGAATCTCTGGACTCTCAGGTGTCAGGATTTTCATTGATAAGGTCATTCCTTGCTACTACATTAGTGTCTAATTAAGTAAAGCTTTGTTACTGAAACCAAGGGATATCACTGAACCTTTTTTCATCCTTCTGATGGGCACAGGGAGAACACAAGATGACAACCTAGGGACGACTTCCTGAATTTATTAGCTAGAATTCAGAAAACTAGGCTTACCTTTATTCAGTAGTAATCTGAAAGAATTATTACAGTTTTAAAGCAGTTTATAATTAGAAAATCAGATAGACATTACTATAATCTGGCATGGTACGTTGAGTAAAACTATAGTCATAAAAATAAAGAAATCAAATCCATCCTTCTCCAAAAGACATTTCCAGACACTTTATCTTTTAAAAGCATAAAACCACTGTCACCCACAAAACAAATAGCGATTCAAAGATTGATGTCCTGCCTGCTCTGTCTCTGAAATGATGGTCTGCTGATATTCCTAATTTGAGCTCTTTGCATAGGTAGAGTATAAAAGTGAAGGATTCCTGGAGAAGAACAGAGATACCGTATATGAAGTATTGGTTGAAATCCTGAGAACAAGCAAGGTTGGTAAATTAATCTTTCAATAAAATAAGTTAATAATTATTATACAATTCCACATAGCTAAAGAAGTATTAATCAATATACTTCTGCGTGATGTATGTACAATCTTTGTATCAGAGGCTCCTTCCCAAAACTAAAGGCATATATTTCACTTCACTCCCTGCTAAGGTAGAATCTGAAAATTTCATCTACCACTATCTAAAGGGGAGCCAACAACACCCCTTACAAGCATTCATGTTCACTGTGCTAAAAAACATAAGTTTGATTTTCAAATTAATGGTCACAGAAATGACACATATCCTCAACATTACACAGTGATTCAGTATACCATTTGCTTCCTCTCTTTTTTTCTTTTTTAATAGCATCTTATTTTTTTCCAATAACATGTAAAGATAGTTTTCAACACTCATTTTTTATAAGATTTTGAGTTCCAAATTTTTTGTCCCTCCAGTATCCTCTCCCCAAGATGGAAAACAATCTGATTATAGGTTATACATGTGCAATCATGAAAACATATTTCCACATTAACTAGATTGTGAAAGAAGAAACAGAACAAAAAACAAAAAAAAACCACAAAACAGTGAAAATAAGATGCTTTGATCGTCTTCAGACTCCATTGTTTTTTTCTCTGGATATGGACATTTTCTGTCATGAGTATTTTGGAATTGCCTTACATCATTGTATTGCTGAGGAGATCTAAGACAGTAATAGCTGATCATCATACAATGTGCCTGTTACTCTCTACAGTGTTCTCCTGTTTCTTCTCACTTCACTCAGCATCGGTTCATATGAGTCTTTCTAGGTTTTTTTGAAATCTACCTGCTCATCATTTCTTATAGCACAATATTCCATTACATTCATATATGACAATTTGTTTAATCATTCCCAAACTGGGGCATTCCCTCCAATTCTTTGCCACCACAAAAAAGAGCTGCTACAAATATATTTGTAGATGTAGGCCCTTTACTCTTTTTTATGATGTCTTTAGGATACAGACCTAGTAGTGGTATTATTGGATCAAAGGGTTTGCACAGTTTGATTGCCCTTTGGGCATAGTCCCAAATTGTTCTCCAGAATGGTTGGATCAGTTCACAACTCCACCAACAATGCATTAGTATCCCAATTTTCCCAGTTCTTCTGCAACATTTATCATTTTCCTTTTCTGTCATATTAATCTATCTGATAGGTGTGAGGTGGTACCTTGGAGTTGTTTTAAATTATATTTAGCTTTCTAATCAATAGTGATTTGGAGCATTTTTTCATATGACTCTAGATAGCTTTAATTTCTTCATCTGAAAACTACCTGGTCATATCCTTTGACTGTTTTCAATTGAGCAGTGACTTGTATTCTCCTAAATTGACTCCATTCTCCATATATTTGAGAAATGTGCCTCTTTTCTTTTTTAAGTGCCTAAGGAACACTCTTCCACTCACAGCAGCAGCCATCTCCCTCTGGAGTTTTAGAGGTGAAAAGTACTTCCCTCAAACTCTTTTACTTCCCCATCCCTCCCATATCCCTTTCCCAATGGTAAGTTGGTTGTTTTATTCAAATTTTCCTGGGAAGGCTTTGGAAGAGATCTCCAAAAGACAGGAGGAAGAGGAGCCAGCTGCCCCAAGCATGAGTTCTGCAGTGATGAAGAGTTGATTTCTTCACTCTAAGTATACATAAAAATGCTTTTTAAATAAACAGTACAGGTTTTCTAAATTTTAAGTATGGTTTTTGAGTCTAAGTTAATATACATGAAGATACAGTTTGCTATGATTTTCAGATTTGCAGAAGATTAGTTTTGGGTAAGAGACAGTTAACCTGATAAAACAGTGGAAACCATATTGAAAATTACCTTAGCAGGCTGAAACATAAGGATAAAATGAAGAAAGTGAAACATGAAATGAAAGTCCTGCCTTTAGATTGAGAAAACCAAATCCAAAAGTGCAGAATACAAGAAGCCTGATTGTGGGGAGGGCGCTAAAGGGGAACAGTACATGTGTTTTTTTTAATTTGGAGGTCTTAAACTTGTGATCAAACAAGCTTGCCTGCTGCTTAAGAGACAGCAGTAATAACTGCTAATGCATTCAGCCTGGACAAATATTGTTAATAACAATGACTCGTGAGTCTGTAGTGCTTTCAAGTTCACACAGCAAGGATGTAGTAGGAGCATGATCATCCCCATTTTAGTACTGGGGGGACCGAAGCTCAGAGAGAGATGGGGAGTGACTTATCCAAGAGCACAATTAGGAAGGATCAAAGTGTCTCTGACAATCGCTAGCTCTATATCTCTGGGCATTTGCCTGTTTAACTGTTGTGAACTTTGGCTCGTGTCCTAGGACGGCTAAGGTAGAGAAAGGGAACTCATTTCTATTGGTGGAGCGGGGTTCTCACAGTGTGAACTCTCCATGGTAATGAAACCAGAGATCCTTGGCACATTCAAGGTATGCTTTATGGTTAAGAGAAGTAAATGTGCTGTAATGAAGAGTGTTGGACTGAAAGTTAAAAGACCTACATTCCAGTCCAAACATTAATTTACCAGATGGATTTGGCTAAGTCACTTTCTCTCTCTGGTCTTCATTTTCTGCATCTGTCAAATGAGGGAGAGTTGGAATAGCTGACCTGCTTCAAAGGCCTGGTGAAAACACCAGTCAGGAAGATCTGAGTTCAGATCCAGCCTGGGATGCCGGCTGTGTGACCCTGGGCAAGTCACCTGTGTCTTCATCAAGTTCCTCATCCATCAAATGGGGGGAATAACAGCGCCTCCTTCCCAGGGTCATTGTGAGGATCCGATGGGCTAATATTTGAGAAGCTCTTGGTAAACCTTGTGAGCACTCATCTCCTCTGTGTTAAATGTGATGCTCTTTGTCATTTTTCAGTTTCCTCTATGTGCTAGCTTTTTCCAAGAAAACCCAGGTCCTCCTTCCCCCTTCAATTCATCTATCACAGTCAAATCAGCCAAGCAAGTGCTCAAGCCGAATAATAAGCATTTCCGGACAACAGTTGGCAACAAGGTACGGCAGAGATCGTTGGGGTGGTAAAGGGAAAGAAAGTGAAGGCGTGTGGGTGTGAATTCTGGTACTTCTCTTGGAGAGTCACATATCCTCATAATCTGCATAATCCAGTCTATGACATGGAAAATGCATCATTTTTCAAATGTAAAAATACAAATATAGGAGAAAAACACTATTTGTAACAGTGGGGTGTTTATCAAGTCTGGCCAAATGTCACTTTTTATTGGCTGCCCTTTCCAGGACCCTTTGGAAATAAGAATCACAGTAACAACATATTTTGTTTATGTGGCACATTGTGCTTACCAAATGCTTTATTTGCATTGTGTCACTCAAGGTATTGACATGCTTCATTAGGCCAAATTTTTTTCCTAGATTTTCAGGGTTATTTGTTTTTAAACCAGATCCATGTTTCACTGGTATTCAGGGCATCTTCTCAGTGAGAAAATTCCTTTGCCACAGCAAACTGGCAACTGATTTCAGACATAAGTGTTAGGGTTACCTGGGCTCCTGAGAGGCCATGGGCATACTCCAGGATCACATAATCAATAAGTATGAGGCAGTCCTTGAACCCAGGCCTTTCTGAGGCTGAAGCCAGCTGTCTGTCCACTATACTACATGTTGGTGCATACTTTATAAAAGCAATATTAAACCTGAGGTTTTATAACTCAAGAGGTTGTTATGAGACAGATAAAGTAACTATATGTAAAGTACTTTGCAAAGCTTAACATATTGTGTAAATGTGAGTTATTATTGCTAGAGTTCATTCTAGCTTATTCTAACACCAATGCTGGTGATCTCATTGGTGTGAACATTTCTTCCAGCAATGGAAGCCTGGGAACCTGGGAGCCTCCTGCCCATGTCTTCCCATAAATTTACATCCAACGTTCTGGAAGCACATTTGTTACCTTGACAATGTATAGATGCCAGTGGAGCATAGAGGCTAGCCGTCAGTCGTCCCTTTCTCTTCGCTAGTGACCAGCTTACCTTTTCTTCTCTAGACATGCATTTCCCTGGTCACATTCTTTATGCTGCTCATCCTGTATAAGCCATCATTTGGAATGTATTGTGGCTTGCTTTAACCTACCACATATCTTTCCATTTCCCTTTGGGTGACCCCCAACTTTAAGTCTTCAAAGAACTCTAACATTTCATGACTCACTGCCATTTATTATTATTATATTATAATATATATTATATATAATATATTATACATAATAATATAATATATATTATAATATATAATAATAATATATAATATTATTATATTATAGGAGACTATTTGGGGTAAAAAAAATAGGTTTTTGCTTTGGGGTGAAGTTTGGAGTTACCAAAAGAACTGTATAACTTCCCAAAGAGGAGTTAGCCACTCTCACCCATTTATACATTTCTAGGTCTCACTCATTGTCCATTTGCTATATTTGTCATGTGTTTGCATATACATATGTGTATATGTTATAGAAGTGTGCATCTACACACATGCTAACAGATGAGCACTAAAAAGATCATATTCAGAGCTGTAAACATTCTTCATCTATATGTTTTTCCCTGTGTGAGTGGTTAGGTGAAACTCCTTTGAATGGTAATAAATTTCATTTAGGAGGCTCTATAATGTTCCAGGTCTTGTTGTAAACTCTATGATGTCATACACAAGAAAGAATATCTGGCATGACTTGCTAACTTACCTTGAAAATCTGAGAAAACTGTCATTGTATCTAATTTTTTAAAGTATCATATATGGTGCAGACACACCCCCCAAATTATTTTATTTTTAGGCATTTTGATTTTCTTTTCCCTCTCTTCCATTTCTTACTAAGATAACATTAAGGCTAAGAATATGTTGATTACCTGATGCAAAAGTTAAATTAGACTCAATATGACTCTCAGTATGATCTGAATATTTATGGTTTTCCAGTTCCGAAGCTCTTTGTATTTGCTGATGGAGACCCTCAATGCAACCACACCTCACTATGTAAGATGCATAAAGCCAAATGATGAGAAGTTGCCATTTGAGTAAGTACTCCAGTATTCCTAAAGATACAAATGTTGTTCATTATCATGGCTCCCTATTGAATGTTATTGGTAGAGAACATAAAAGATTAGAGAACAGAATTTCCTTTGTTAACTATTTTCTAGTTCTTTGATGGCTGATATGAATTAATTTAGTGTAAAATTGGAAAGCAATAATATTTTATCCAGAAAAAATGAGTCAAGTCTAAGGAGAAATTTGTGATTTTAAATGAAAGATTTAAAATGTAAAGTCATTTATTCAACACTTGTTAAGCACCTCTTATGTTACTGTTCTTAGCATCAGGAATACAAGATAGCTATGATAAAGATCCTGCCCTCAAGAAGCATGTAACAGAATGGGCAAGAAAAGTGTGAAAGAAACAAGAGTGAGAATAATTAATTTGGTCAAGACATAGACATTTCTTTATCCACAGTTTGCTAATAGAGTATAAAATTAATAATTAGTGGGAAAATATTAATTCTAGGATGTAGTTAAATAAAATCTATTTTCCTCATTAACTTATTACTAAAATATAGAGTCATTGGGTTAAGATGGTGATAGGAGAGATTATAGAGGTGCTATGTAGGCTCCAGCAAAGATCTCAAAAGGGTACTAGATTGAATATAATAAAGAAATTCAAAGAAAGCAGTAAGCCTCTTCATCCAACCCAGAATTGGACAAAAAGACATCCAGAATTTTCGACAGCCCAGCAAGGCAGGACATCTATAGCACTCTGATCTGAGCTCTACTGTCCTGAGATGCTGCTACCAGCTCTGATGAGAAGTCCAAATCTTCCAACCTTTCAAAGTTTACAGCATTGTCCTCTTGTCCAAGCAAGGTAGAAGAGAGATTCAATATCCCTCCTTCCCTTGTTACCCTCTGATTATAGGAACAAGGGTCTGACTCCTCAAAGTGCTCCTAGAGCTTAACTCTTACAGGTAAAATCCCTTCTCTTATAAATATCAGCTCCAAGATGTGTTTAATTCTTTCAGCCCATCCCAATTCATTTCTTTGTAGCTTCATCTAATTTCATTCAATGACTCTTCCCAAATTGAGGGAAAACTTGTGCAGACCTAACTTGCACCCATGATTGATGGATCTAATAGTAGTGTCTGGAACCTAGGCACACTTAGTTTATACCTTTGGTTGATTCTATGACTCAAAGAGATATTGTCACTTGATAAAGATATCAAGGTGTAGATCATCTTGTTGGTTATGTTACTTGGGGTGGATGGATATGGTAATACCATTCCCCTTATGTATAGAAGAGAGCAGAAGGCTGTTAAAGAGGAGACAAATAAGCAAAACAGGTTTTAAACTAGGGTGTTGAATTTATCACATATATTTTTTTTAAAACCTAAGCTGTGCATAATAAAGATTTGTGATTACATATATAGTCTGCTTTTTTCAGTTCTTCATGTATGAAAATGCTCCTGCTTGCTGGTGTTTATTAAATTTGGAATAATGGAAAATATATTTTAAATGTATTCAAAGATAAAATCATTAAAAAGATAGCTAGTAATTAGACTATATTGACAACGTTTGCCTAACGCTGACCCATGGGATACATATTTTAATGTAGTGATAGAAATGATTTTCAGTTAACATATGAGTTGTATGTACTTGGGACTTTTAAAAAACTTTAATATGCTGGGAAATGTTTTAAGTACAGTAATATGATTTATCTGGCATCTGCAGGAACAGAAATGTTTTCCATAAATGAATTTTTCATAATTCAAGTTTACCTTTCTGATTGCCAAACTTAATAGATAGATAGATACATTCATTTTTGATGTGAGTTTTCATGAATTGAACTTATTATACTCTTTAATCCCACTTGAAGGATACTAGACATGATTTACCTTTTTCTAGGTGACAGGATTATCTTTTTTATCAATGTCATAATTATCTGTGCCCACCTCTCAGATTCAAACACAAGTCTTTTGACTTCAAAATCAGTGGGCATCCAGCCTCAGTTTGAAAATCTCTAAGTGGAGGTAGGTTTGGTTAAAATTTTCTTGTTGTTGCCAAGATGGTGAAGTAAAACGATGGACCTGTAAAAGCTCCCCTCCGTGGGCTATAAAATACCTGTAAAAAATGACTCTAGACAAATTCTAGCGCAGCAAAAGCCACAAAACAACAGAATGAAAGAGATTTCCAGCCCAAGACAGCTTAGAAGACTGACAAGAAAGGTCTATCACACCGGGCATGGAGTGGAGTGCAGCCTGGCCTTGGCTTCAGCCCGATAGGGACAGGACCCAGGAACAGGCTTTAGGGTGCAGAATCCCCAGCAGTAGCTGTGGATCCCAGATTGCTCAACCCACATATGCCAAAGACAGCTTCAAAAGTCAGTGAGAAAGCTCTTTCACCTGTGTGAGAAGGGGACAGGTTCTAGCCCCCCCAGGCAGCTACTGCAGCAGCAGCATCCATTTTTTGACCCCTTGGCTTAAAGCCATTGGGGGAATTGATCAGCTGGTGTGGATCTCAGCCCTGAGTGGTTCTCCTGGGTTGAGGAAGAGTGCTGGTGTGGTGGAGCTGGAGGTGATTGTGGAGAAGAAATTGAACTTGCAGATCCCAGGCAGAACAGAGTGCTTATGGTTGCTCACAGACAAGAGTACAGGCCAAGAGAGGAATAAACTCCTCTCCTTTCATTGTGCCACCTTGGAGGAATTGAGAAGTTACAAGTCCCTAGAATATACCCTCCTCTTGACAAAGGACTAAAAAGTCAAGTAACTGGCTGGGAAAATGCTCTATATAAGGCTACTTTCTTGGTGAACAGGTATTTACTTCCATCCTTTCCTATGAGGAATAACAATGCATACCATCAGAGGAAGACATAAAAGTCAAGGCTTCTGCATCCAAAACCTCCAAAATGAATATGCAATGATCTCAGGCCATGAAAGAGTTCAAAAAGGATTTTGAAAATCAAGTAAGAGAGGGAGAGGAAAAATTGGGAAGCAAAATGAGAGGGGTGCAAGAAAATCATGAAAAGCAAATCAATAGCTAGGAAAAGGAGAGTCAAAAAAATTCTGAAGAAAATAGCACCCTTGAAAATAGGATAACTCAATTGGCAAAAGAGGTCCAAAAAGCCAATGAGGAGAAGAATACTTTAAAAAGTAGAATTAGCCAAATGAAAAAGGAGGTTCAAAAGCTCACTGAAGAAAATAGTTCTTTAAAAATTAGAATGGAGCACATGGAAGCTAATGACTATGAGAAACCAAGAAACTATAAAACAAAACCAAAAGAATGAAAAAATAGAAGATAATGTGAAATATCTCATTGGAAAAAAAAAACAACTGACCTGGAAAGCATATCCAGGAGAGACAATTTAAAAATCATGGGACTACCTGAAAACTATGATCAAAAAAGAGCCTAGACATCATCTTTCATGAAATTATCAGGGAAAACTGCCCTGATATTCTAGAACCAAGGGGCAAAATAAATATTGAAAGAATCCACCAATCACATCCTGAAAGAGATCCAAAAAGAGAAACTCCTAGGAACATTGTAGCCAAATTCCAGAATTTCTGGATCAAGGAGAAAACATTGCAAGCAGTTAGTTCAAGTATTGTGGAAATACAATCAGGATGACACAAGATCTAGTAGCTTCTACATTAAGGGATCTAAGGGCTTGGAATAGAATATTCCAGAAGTCAAAGGAACTAGGATTAAAACCAAGATCACTTAACCAGCAAAACTGAGTATAATACTTCAGAGGGGAAAATGGTCATTCAATGAAACAAAGCACTTTCAAGCATTCTTGATGAAAAGACCAGAGCTGAATAGAAATTTTGACTTTCAAATACAAGAATCAAGAGAAGCATGAAAAAGTAGACAGGAAAGAGAAATCATAAGGGACTTGCTAAATTTGTACTGTTTGCATTCCTACATGGAAAGATGATATTTGTAACTCTTGAAACTTTTCTCAGTATTTGAGTAGTTGGAAGGATTACACACACACACACACACACACACACACACACACAGAGCACAGGGTGAGTTGAATAGGAAAGGATGATATCCAAAACAATAAAATCAAGGGGTGAAAGAGGAATAGATTGGGAGAAAAATGGGAGAAATGGAATGGGGCAGGTTATCTCTTATGAAAGAGGCAAAAAATAAGCTTTTTCAATGAAGGGTAAAAGGGGGAAGGTGAGAGGGGGAAAAGTGAAGCTTACTCTCATTACATTTGTCTTAAGGAAGGAGCAACATGCACATTCAATTTGGTATGAAAATCCATCTTACAGTACAGGAAAGTAGGGGAGAAGGGGATAAGTGGGGTGGGGGGATGATAGAAGGGAGGGCAAATGGGAGGAGGGAGTAATTAGAAGTAAACACTTTTGGGGAAGGACAAGGTCAAAAGAGAGACTAGAATAAATGCGGGGCAGGATAGGATGGAGGAAAATATAGTTAGTCTTACACAACATGACTATTATGGAAGTCTTTCGCAAAACTACACATATATAGCCTATATTGAATTGCTTGCCTTTCCAGTGGGGATGGGTGGGGAAAGGAGGAAGTTGAAACTCAAAGTTTTAGGAATGAAGGTGGAGAATTGGTTTTGCATACAATTGGGAAATAAGAAATACAGGTAATAGGGTATAGAAATCTATCTTGCTCTACAAAAAAAGAGAGAAAATGGGGATGAGGGAAGGGAAGGGTGTGATAGAAGGGAAGGTAGATTGAGGGAAGGGGTAATCGGAATGCATGGTGTTTTGGGGTGGGGGAAGGGAGAGATGAGGAGAAAATTTGGAACTCATAATTTTGTGGACATGAATGTTGAAAACTAACAATAAATAAATAAACATAAAAAGGAAATAAATTTAAAAAAGAAAATCTCTAAGTGATGGGAAACGTCTTTATTGTTTTGTTATATTGTTCAATTGTTATTCAGTCATGTCTAACTCTTTGTGACCCCTTTTGGGAGGTTTTCTTTTTTATTCATTTTATTAATTTATTTGTTTTAAGTTTTCTACAGTCATTTCCATAAGTCTTATATTTTTCCTCCTCCCTTCCCCCTCCCTCCCCGAGACAGTATACAATCTTATTTTGTTTCTATACATACATTCTTATTAAGCACATTTTCACATTAGTCATGTTGCACAGAGGAATTAAGGTAAATGAGGGAAACCGTGAGAAAAGACAAAACAAAACAAAGCACAAGAGAAAATATTCTGCTTCATTCTACAGAACTCATCCAATTCCATAGTTCTTTCTCTGAATATGGATGGCATTTTGCCTCGAGTCCTTTGGGAATGTTTCAGGTCTTTGCATTGCTCCAGCTACGTCTACCAGAAAAATTCCTCACACACTGTAGTTGTTGCTGTGGACAAAGTTGTCCTGGTTCTCCTTTCACTCAGCATCAGTTCATTTAAGTCCTTCCAGACCTCTCTCTGAAGTCTTCCTGTTCATCATTTCTTATAGCACAATAGTATTCCATTACATTCAAGATTTCCTATTCTTGGCCACCACAAAGAGAGCTGCAATAAATATTTTTGTACACATGGGACCCTTTCCCATTTTTATGATCTCTTTGGGATACAGTTTAGGGGATTTTCTTGGCAGAGGTAGTGGAGTGGTTTGCATTTTCTTTCCCAGGTCATTTTACAGTTGAGGAAACTGAAGCAAGAAGAGTTAAATGACTTTGCCAGGGTCACACAGCCAGTAGGTGTCTGAAGCCAGATTTGAACTCAGGAAGATGCATCTTCCTCACTCCATTCCTGGCACTCTATCCACTTTGCTACCTTGCTGCCCTCACTTAATGTGGAAATGACATGTCTGTTGCATCCTGACTTATACATGATTCATTGTAACAGTTTGATCCCATATAAATGGCAGCTAGGACTGGAGTGAGGAAGACTCACCTTCCTGAATTCAAATCTGGCCTCAGACACTGGCTGGCTGTGTGACGCTGGGCAAAGTCACTTAACCCTGTTTGCTTCAGTTTCCTCATCTGTAAAATGAGCTTGAGAAGGAAATGGCAAACCCCTCCAATATCTTTACCAAGAAAATCTCAAATGGGGCCACAAAGGGTCAGACATGACTCAAACAAATAATCTACAGAGATACAGCAACAATTCCAAATAAAAGATGATGGGAAACGGTTGCAAACTTTTTGTTCTTTTAGGTTTGACTCCAAAAGAATTGTTCAGCAGCTTCGAGCCTGTGGAGTTTTAGAAACAATTCGCATCAGTGCTCAAAGCTATCCTTCCAGGTACGCTGGTAGACATTCTTTGGGAACACTTGCTTATCCCATACTGAGGGGGGTGGCATTTGCCCTGGTTTAGTTCACATCCTCTGGAAGTGCAGTTGAAAATTTCCTAAGCCCTTCTCACTGCCCTTTGGAAAAGGTGTGAGTTGGGCTATAAGGGAAACAGCCAACACCATTAGTACCCACTTCCCAAACTCCATAACTGCTGTGTGATAGAAATTTGTATGGAGGTGGTAAGCAGGAAGGGTCTCATGGGAGGTAGAATTTTGGCAGTGGCAAAATAAAAGGACTCTTTGTGGCTGGTAAGAAGGATGGTTAGGGTGATGTTAGGATAATGGAATGCGAGGGGATGCCACCAGTGGCAGGGTAACCCTCCAGCCCTCCTCACTACATAGAGGCCATGACAGGAAACATTCTAGGAGATCTGCGACCCCCTGGCACTGCTCTCAGATCATACTGTCATTTGCCAAATTGGAATCTGTTTTTCCTCCAGGTGGACATACATAGAATTTTATAGCCGCTATGGAGTTCTCATGACTCAACAAGAACTTGCCTTTGGTGATAAGAAAGAGGTTTGCAAGGTGGTTTTAAACAGACTAATCCAGGTTAGTCTATGTCCCCTACTCTGGCTCACTTTTCTTTTAGATAATTCAATTTAGCAAACATTTTTTAATCACCTTCTGGGTAGAAGGCAATGTGGAGCTGGTTATCTATAAAATGAGTGGTTCTGATAAGGTCATCTCTAAGGTCCCTCCAGCCCTTAATACTGTGACCTTGTGATGTAAACTTTAGCTAACTGACACGGTTTCTGCCCTCATGGACCTCACAGGTCAGTAGAGCTCTATGACATATACTAATTGATACAGAACAGTATATGATGGCAATGGCTAGCATTTATCCAGTGTTCTAAGGTTCGCAGAGCACTGTACATGTTATCTCACCGATCCTCACCAAAAAACTTGTAAGGTAGGTGCTGTTATTTCGATTTTACAGATGAAGAAACTGCGGCTGAGAGAGGTTAAGCAAATCCCCTAGTGAAGCACAGCTAATAAATGCCGGAGGCAGGATTCAAACCCAAGCCTTCTGAACTTCAAGTGACAGGCAAAGTGCTGTAGTCTGGGGAAGGGGTGGGAGAGGAGGAAGTGCCGTGTGAAATGGGTATTTAAAAAAGTGTAGAAATTCAATTAATGGATGGAGTGAAGGGAGGGCATACCATTCGATCAAAAGAATGAAGGTAGGAAAGGGCAAGGCATACACAGTTTAGCAAGATCATGTAGAAAAGTCGGCTAGCTAGAAAGATGGAGGTGTAATAGAGTGTGGTGGGCACTGAATGCTGGGCAGTGGAGTAAAAGGTCTGGGTTTACACACACTAGATAAAATCATGGGGCTTTCTCATTAATCATCCCCTTTAGTTTGTGCCAATACTCCCAGAGAGGATTCTAGATCTGTATAGCAAAAGGAAAAGGGCTGGACTTAGCTGTAGAGCAAGTGCTCAGGCAAGTAAGATATCAGATAGAGGACAGACTTTATTTAACCTGGCCAAAAAAAATGCAAAAGACTCAAACTCAAGGTCATGAGCAGTCCAGCTAACCCTCCTTCTCTCCTCACTGGGTCTCTGCTTTCCTTGGAGCATATACATTCCTCCAGACTTTTTGGACAACTTTGACTTTAAAATCTTCCCACCGTTCAGTAAAGGTAAAGAAACTCCTCTCCAATGAGTCTCCCCTTTCCAGAGCTCCATACTGCCTTCCAGACAAAGAGTTCAACCATGAGACAGAAGTCCCTTGGCATGGAAAAAGTCAAGCAGTACCCTTTCTCAGATTAGCTTCACCTCCCCAAGGACCCAAATCTTCCATTCTTACAATTCCCTTCTAGGGTTGACCCCTCCTCTAAGGGAAGGGCATTCAGAGTCTCCATGGAATTCCCACACTGTTCCCCTCAAAGCTGCCCAGTCCACATAACCACAGTATGGGTGAAGGGAAAGATTTAGATTTACCTTTCATTTTGTATTTCTTTTCATTCCTGGTCTTTGTGCTTACTTGCTCCAAGAACCTTTATTTTTTTACCCTTCTTCTACATAACTGCCTTTTGAGATACTTGAATTCTCCTATCATGCTTCTCAAAGGTTTCTCCAGACTAACTATGTCCATTTCTTTCAGCACACTTACAGTCAGTGCTGGTAACTATGGTTTGTACTTACTGTACTCTCATAACCTCTTCCCCAAGACTTCAGGTATTTCACATATATTGTAGAAAATATGCATATATTAAATTTTGGGAAAGATCATGTCTGATCAGATATACTGTTTTCTCTTCTAGGATTCTAACCAGTATCAGTTTGGTAAAACAAAAATTTTCTTCAGAGCAGGACAGGTGGCCTATTTAGAAAAGCTTCGGTTGGATAAATTGAGGCAAGGGTGTATTGTGATACAAAAGCACATTCGCGGCTGGCTCCAGAGAAAGAAATTTCTCCGAGAGAGAAACGCTGCTGTGACAATACAGCGATATTTTCGTGGACAGCAAACTGTAAGGTATTGAACTGATGTACACAATGGGGGTGGAGTGGTATGTATGTGTAGGTATTTACACACACAAGTAGAGAAGAAATGAAGGATTCTGGCAGCTAAGCAGAAGACTAGGAAGGCTGAGTTTCTGAGTTTTCATTCTGATTTGGCCACAGTTTTAACATAGAGGAGTTGCCCTATCCTTTTAAAGTTAGATTTTTTCTGGTGACGTTAATATTGCCTCTTCCTCTTAATAGCACAGTGAATATTTTTTTAAATGAGGGTAAATTGACAGGGTAATAGAATTACAAGTATTAATTTCTATTCATAAACCTGAGAAGTTTGGCTCTATTACCTGACATTCAATTCAATCAGAAATATTTATTAAGTATCTACTGTATACAAGATATTGTGACAGCTTTGGGGAAAACAAAGAAAAAACCATCATACGAGCAATCAATCATTTATTAAGTGCCTGTCATGTGCCAGATATTCTCACAGGTGCTGTAGATAAAGACAAAAATGAAGCAGCACTTAACCTCAAATAGCTTGTGTTCTGTTGGCATAAATAATATGTACAAAATCAATACATAAAGAGAATCTGGAGAGGGTTAGAACATTGACAGCTGGAATATCAGGAAAGGTGTCATGTCAGAAGTGCCATATGAGCTGAGCTTTGAAGGGAAACAAGGATTCTAAAAGATGGTGGTGGGAAAAGAGTGTGTGAGAAACAGCTTATGCAAAGGCATGGAGATGGGAGATGAAGTATCATCTGTGCCAAAAAGCAAGGCCATTTTGTCTGAACTGTAAAACGCCCGAAAGGAAGTAAAATATAATAAACCTGGAAAAGTAAAATGGATCCAAGTTGAAAAGGGTTTTAAATACCCAACCTAGACATTTGCATTTGACTCTCTAGAAGATCTAAAAGGAAATCATAGAAGTTAGAGTTAGGATGGCGACATGACTAGATATGTCCTTTGGGAGAAATCACTTTGATAGCTGAGTAGAGGATGGATTAAAGGAAGAGGCTTCAGGCAGGGAAGCCTGCCCCAAGGGAATTGATGAGAGCCTCTACTATGGAACTGACCATGAGAGCAGAGAAGGGGAATGGGTACAAGGGATGCTACAAGACAAATGACAAGGCTTGCCAACTGATGGCATGTGTGGAAGAGGAGAGAGGAATTTAGGATAACTGTGAGGTTGTGGACCTGAGGTAACTGGAATGATGCTGGTGTCCTCAACAGAAATGGGAAAAGTGGGAAGAGGTTTGGGGAGAAAAGATAAGGAGTTCTGTTTTGGACACGTAATGTTTGAGATGTCTATAAGATATCAAGTTCAAAATGTCCAATGGGCAGTTGGGTAATGAAGGAGAGACACTTGTGTGAGATGTACAGATCTGGGAGTGACAGCTGATTATTAAACTCATGGAAGCTGATGAGGTCACCAAGAGGTAGGGAATATAGCAAAAGGCCGTAACACAGGGCAGAGCACTGAGGTACACTCACAGTGAGGATGTAGGGCATGGATTTATCCAGGAGGGTGGGAAGAAATGATCAGAGAGGCAAGAAGAAAGTCCATGCCTATCAGAAATCGATTTCAAGCAAAGAACAGTGAGCAGCAATCATATTGAAAATTGCCCTTGGCCTTGAGGGGAAAGATAAAAATAAATATTAATAGGTAGAAAAGCTGAGTCAGTATCTTTCTCTGAAAAAGAATTATATTTGGACTCAGCAGACCTAGGTTCCAATTCTGGCTCTTCCACTTATTTCCCATGTGACCTTGAGCCAGGCCCTCAGTCTCCTCATCTCTGAGACAGGAAGATTTGTACCAGATGACCATCGAGGCTTCTTCCAGGTGTACACCTATGATCCCAAGGTCCTGGGAAGGTCATTTAATTTCTTTGGACCTGAATTTCTCTATCCATAAAATAATCATTGGATTCCTTCTAAAGTATGTTAGAGCTCTAAACTTAAGATGCTGTGATTATTTTCCTATGAAAAGTGCAATAATCTTGGGAAACTGAGGGCAAACTGAAATTTCTCCCCTTCAGTAACCCCTGAGGGGCATTACACATAATATTACTCAAAGCACAGTATTCATAGTCATATAATCATAAGTAATGGTCATAGTCCTAAGTCATTAAGAAAGGTTTTAAACTTGGGTGATACCTTTTGAGGGAGTCCAAGTTTTACTGAACACATCCATTTATTAAGGGGATTTGTTCTGTGAAGTTTGGATCCAGTCAAAGAGCAGCACTTGGGGACCTAGGCTTGCAGGTTCCCCACCCCTGTTTTAAACAGTGCTTAAATTGGGAAGTGTGATATATTTTGAAAGGTTTCCATCAAAGATGGTTAAAATAAATTGTATGGGCTGTGACCAGCCACCTTTACTTAGATAGGACAGCACGTTGCTTGATGATGTCAAGGTAATGAAGAATTATCCTACTACGATTAAAAGCTTTCTTTTCTATATTGCTTTAAAATTTTCAAAGTGCTTTTTACTAATTATTACTATGCCTATTTTACAGGTGAGGAAACTGAGACTTAGGTTAAGTGACTTGCGTGTGAGCACATAGCTAGTATTTTACCTATCCTGGTTGCCTCTTAGAGATGTTGGGAGGATAAGTGAAGGAAAAATTGATTCCTCCACTCCTCAGTAACTCCTGAAGGCATCAGGGGCATAATTCACAGGTGAAAAGGCTAAAATATTATTAAAGGTTATCTTCTCTTTTTGCTCTATACAGTTTCAAGTAGGGATCTCACTTGCTGATCTCATCAGTTCCCACAAATTCAATTAACATCTATATACAGATGATTCCCAGAACTATGACATAATCTAGCTTTAATCTCCCCCCTGAGTTATAATCCTGCATCACAGCTGCATTTCCAGTATCTCAAACTCAACACAGACAATACATAACTCATTATCTTTCCTCCCAGACCTTCCTCTCCTCTCAACTTCCCTCCTACTGTCAAGGGCAGCACCATCCTCCTAATCACCAGGCTCATAAGCCTGTTTTCATCATCAAGCTCTTCATGCTCACTCACCCCACATATACAACCCATTGCTAAATCTCATTCTATCTGCCTTTATATCATCCCTTAAATATGTCCTCTACACTCAACCTTTGCCCTAATTCAAGCCCTCATCACCTCATTTCTGGACTATTATGATAGCCTTCTGATAGGTCTTCCTGCCTCTAGTTTCTCCGTACTCCAAACCACCCTCAACTCAGCTGCCAAGATGATTTTTCTAAAGTGTAGGTTGGACCATGTCACCGCCCCTCACTCAGTAAAGTCAGGTGACTCCCTACTACCTCCAGGATCAAATATGGAGCCCTGTGTTTGATATTTGAAGTTTTCATAACCTGACCCCTTCGCATAATTTCCATCCACTCACTCTGCAATCCTGCTGCCCTGCTGTACTTGCTGTTCCTTGGGTCAACTCTCTATTTCTCATTCTGGAATGCTCTCTCCCCCATCTCCTCTTCAGATTTCTGGTTTGCTTCAAGACTCATTTCAAAAGTTGCTTTCTGAAAAAGACATTTCCTAGTCATGATCAGCTGCTAGTGCCTTTCCTTTGAGATTATATTCCATGTATTACATACATGTGTGTATAAATACATAGACATATATATGCACATGTGCATAGGGTATATGTACCCCTATACAAGATATAGGCACCTTTTCTGTATGCATATCATGTGTATACATGTATGTGTGTTTGTATATAAATCCACATGTGTGTGCACAACCCCCCCCCCCAGTATTTATCTAGTTATTTACATCTTGTCACATTAAACTTTGAGTTCCTGGAGAGCAAGGACTGTTGTTTGCCTTTCTTTGTATCCCCTACATTTAGCACAGTGCCTGGCACACAGTAAGCACTTAATAATGGCTTGCTGGCTGACTAAAAAAACATTATCTTCTTTGTGTGGATTCATGCATAAGAAAGGCTGTTAGCTCCAGTGCATTTATTCTGTGCTGGTGGTTTCTTGTTGAGTCATTAGAAGTAAACTTGGGATCAGGGTGAAAAGGGTAATATAAATGTCCACTCTGCTCATGACTGTACATCAGTAAAACCCTTACAGAGATAAACTCTTGGATTCATAGAATGTATGTGTGTATGCTATATACAAACTTAATTGGCATGTGATGTTCCATATAGGTGAAAGTTACTGATCTCAGCTCTGACAATTTATGCGAGCCATCTTTGATGGAAAGCTTTAAAAATGTATTGCACACCTCCCAATTTAAGCATTGTTTAAACCTTTTCTTGATAATTTTGGACTATGATTGGTAACACTGACTACTATGCCATAGCTATATAGACAGTCATACTCTTAAAAGGTGTGCCTCTCTTTTTTTAGTTGAAAGGTGGGGGATTATAGTATAGAATATTATATAAATATGTGTGATATTTATGTATGTGCATATATGTACACATGTATGTATATATACCTACATGGTATATATATGTGTGTGTATATACATATATAATGTATGTACAGTCATTGTGCTAGTTAATTTTACTTAAGTGTTTTTCTTTGTCATAAGGTAGGGCTCAAGAGCTTGGTACACTGAATAGAGAGGAGACCTCAGAGGTAGGAAGACTCACATTCATAGCTGACATAGCTTGGCTTCAGTCCCTGAACAAGTAACTGAACCTCTTAGAGACATGGACAACTCCCTAAGACTCTTAAGTCATAAAGGAACTGCAGGCCTGCCCTGGTAGAGTTTTCTCATCTTGGGTTTCCTATGCCATTATAGTCACAAGTCTGGTAACCTCCCCATCCAAACAGGGTCACAGAGGACTTACCTGTGGGTGGAGTTATTGATAAAAAAACAAAAACAAAACACGATTGTGCTGTTAAGACAAGGTGTCAGTTTTGGTTTGTTTTTGTTTTTTTTTAAGAAAAGGTGTTGTGAATAAAAAGTCCTCCGGGAGAAGCAGATATTATATGGAAAACAAATTAACTTTATATTCTTTTGAATCAAGGAAAGCCATCTCTGCCACAGCCTTGAAAGAAGCATGGGCAGCTATAATCCTTCAGAAGCACTGTCGAGGTTATCTGGTCCGTAACCTTTACCAGCTCATTCGTGTGGCCACTGTAACGATACAGGCTTACACCCGAGGATTCCTAGCAAGGAAGAAATATCAGAAGGTACAACCAGGATTCAATGTGTTCTTAGCACTAGGATAGCAAAAAGAGATTTATTTTTAGTGTCGTGCTGCAAATTTCGGATATGCACAATAAATATTGCAGAAGAGCAAAGATTGATCTTCTGTGTTAACTCTCCAAGTAGTTTTGATGTTAGTAGTACCCCGTTGGGAGATCACATTTTGTAGTTTCATCATCTTCCTCTCTATAAAGTTATAAATCAACCAGTCAGCAAACATTTATTATACATCCATCTAGGCATGCGCGAGGTGCTGAGGACATAAAGGTAAAAATGAAATAGTTCCTGTTCTCAAGGAGTTTGTTTCCAGCACTGAAGTCATTTACTAACAAGTCACTGGACTGTTGTGAGAATTTTTAATATCTTATTTTTCAAGATGTTGAAAGAGCACAAGGCTGTAATCCTTCAGAAGTATGCCCGGGCCTGGCTGGCGAGACGCAGATTCCAGAGCATACGACGATTTGTTCTAAACATCCAACTTTCTTATAGGGTACAACGTTTGCAAAAGAAGCTAGAAGATCAGGTAAGTTCCCTTTTGCATAACCATTTCTGGTAGAATGAGGAGATTAAAAAATGTAAAGCCCGATAAACTTGGAAGGTTTATGATAGGACCAATGAAGTCTTCTTTGATATAAATTAAGATAGGGGAACCTGCCCTAAACACAAAGATTTCATTGGTTTCAAACAATCATTTTTGTTTTCCTTCATTAGAACAAAGAAAATCATGGATTAGTGGAGAAACTAACCAGCTTGGCAGCCACTCGTGCTAATGATATGGAGAAGATTCAGAAACTTGAGTCAGAGCTGGAAAAGTTAGCCTCCCAAAAGCAAACATGTGAAGAGAAAGGAAAGAAGCAAAAGGAAGTTATGGAAGAGGTGAAGTTTGGGATCTTTCTTTTTCTACTTAAGAATTAATTTGTGCCACCATTTGGGGACGAGACTAACTGACTGCTTTCCTTGGAAGCATGCTTCTATAAAGCAAACGCTATTTGGCCATTACCTTCCCCAATCCAAGGGAAGATGTTTTCTGGGTATAGTGGGGTCAGAAAAGTAAGACCTGGATCAGAAAGAAGAGAGCGGTGGTTGGAGGGAAGCCTAAGGAAGTCCTTTCTGTCTCTGAAAATCTAGGGTCCCATGAATTGCCTCTAAAAGATCCCTGAGCAGACTCGCTAACCCTAGCCCATCGTATTAGGCGAGGGGATCAACTCTCCTTACTGCTGATATAAATGGAATCCCTGAGAGGTTCTTCCAGACTTTGGGATACAGAGCAAAGGCACTAGCTGCTTCTCACATTATTTGCATCTTCTGCATTTCTGAGTCTCAGGCTGACAGTGCACCTGGCTACCTAAGGACCTCCCACCATGGCAAAGGCGTGGGTTAGGAACGTATCTCTGATCTCTTCTTTCAAGTCATGATTGTTCTTTATAATTTTGCAACATTTATTTCTGATCTGTGCGTGTGGTTGTCCTTTCCATTTATGTTGCTGTCCCTACACATATTGTTAAATTAGCTAAAATAAATTCATCATTTATTTTAGAAAATACAAATTATTCTTTTTCAACAGGGCTATTCTATGGCATAGTTCTGGGAGTATAAACCCAGTAATGGAATCTCTAGGTAAAGGGGGATGGACATTTTAGCCACAAAATGGTTGCACTCTTTTCACAGAGGAGCTTATATGTTAATTGGATTTTAATTCTAATTAATTTTAATTACATTCTGAGAGCCATCAGCTATCAGAATTGAGAATAACTGTCTGGCCTATAGGTGACGGAACATAAAGCAACAGAAATTTCTTCATGGCCGTAAGCCCATCAGTTTCATGTCATAAATTGTAGTTTGTTTTGCAACCTAGTAAATAAATCCACTGAGGATTGCAGCCTGGCCATAGAGGAACTCATGTAATATGGGTTTGTTTGTTTTTGCTGTGGTTGGGGAGGGGGGTGTAGAGTGAAGTCAGTCAGGGTTAAATGACTTGCCCAAGGTCACACAACTGAGGCCTCATTTGAACTCAGGTCCTCCTGACTCCAGGTCCCAGTTCTATCTACTGCACCTCCTATCTGCCTTTCGTGCAATATGTTTTTAAAAAACAAACAAACAAACACCAGGGATCCCTGAGAATTCTGCTCTCATATTTTATAGTTCTTGACCAACACTAGGGCAACTAGAGACCCATAGCTACAGTGTAATAGAAAGAACACTGGTGTCAGAAGACCTACTTCTCACACTTACTACCTGTATGATCTTATGTCATGTCACAGCCTTTCTTGCCCTGATTTTCACCTGTAAAATGAGAGGGCTGGCCTCTGAGGCTCCTTCTACCTCTAGATCTCTGTTTGTAAAGTAGATTCTAAAACATTCATTTAGGGGGAGAAAGGATTCATCGCTATCGAAAAGGAGAGGATGTACAGCATTTTCTGTGCATCAAACGTTTGCTTTTTTTATGAGGTAATACCAGAAAATCACAAAACTGTTCCCTTTGTTTTATTTTTGTTTTAGAAATTGGCAAAGCTTCAGACATACAACAAAGAATTGGAAATACAAAAAGAGAAGATAGAAAACAAGCTTCAAGAAAAGGCCAAGGAGATGAAAGGTAATGTAAGAGACTAAGGTATGAAGGATTAAAAAGAAAGAAAGAAAAAAGCTTAGCACTGGAAGAGAATTGGGGTTTATGGCAGAGGTAAACCAGTACAACTTTTCTAAATGCCTCCACTTACTGGACAATGTTCAGTTGACCAAATAGAGGATGGGATGTGGTATGTATTTCTGGACCGTGAAGAGCTATATTTATAATCTAGTAACTTCCCCCTCTGGAGACTTTTCTTGGGTTTCCTCCATATGTCTCATCTTCCTCATTTTAAGGAAGGGCTCGTGTTTCAAGCATCATGTTCATCTTCTGTTGTTGTGGCCCTGAGTCTAAAACAGTACACCTATGGCCCTGGTCCCCAGCCTTTTTCAGTCACAGCCCGCTGTCATTAAAAATACATTGAGCATTCACTCCCAATGTGTATATGTTTGCTGTCTTATCAATCCCCTCCCTCACTTAAATCCAGTTCACTTACATGTCATGGCCTCACCTCCCTATGCCACAGTCTTTGTTGAGAACAGAAGGCAAGCAGCAACAAATTATATAAGGGTTCTACTATATTAACAATTATGTGCATTAATACAAACTGAAATAGGAATTGAAAACAAGGAGAAGATAAAGATGAAATAATATTTGATCTCACAGTCAGCGGGAAGGTGACCTATCTGCCCGTAAGGAAAATCATTCCGGAAGCATTGTGAGGGATAGAACAGAGCAGGGAGAGAATTGAGTCAGGGAGATGGAGGCTATGAAATAATCCAGGTAGGTGGGTTATTTTTAGGGGCAGCTAGGTGGCAAATGGGATGGAGCACTGCATCTAGACTGAGGAAGATCAAAGTTCCAATCAAGCCTCAGACCCTTACTAGTTGTGTGACCCTGCCCAAGTCACTTAACCCTGTTTGCCTCAGTTCCTTATCTGTAAAATGAGCTGGACAAGAAAATGGCAAACCACTCCACTATCTTTGCCAAGGAAACCTCAAATGAGGTCACCAAGAATCAGATATGACTTAAACAACTGAATAACAATGTGAAAGAATGATCCGGTCAGAGTAGTGAGGGACGGTGATTGGTGGTGGCAGGAGTGGAGAGAAAGGGAAAGATTTAGAGATGCTGCGAAGGTAGAAGCAACAAGATTTGGCAACAGATTGGTTATGAATGGTGAGGCGTGACACGGAGGCTGTCGACTTGATGACTAGAAGGCTGATATACCCTTATGCCCTGAATAGAAAGAGGGAAGTTTGGAAGAATGGTGAAATTGGTGGGAGAAATAATGTAATGAAAACTGCAGACCACAAATGATTCATGCCTACTCATATTTTGACACTCATTCTGTCTCCCAAAATGAAAAGAGCAGAGGGCTATGTTGGCTCTTTCATTCACTAATCATTCCCCTGCAGTACAGAGTCCACCCTCTAGAGATGCCAGCCTCAGACATGAGATGGTGTGAGAGATATGGGGGTGAGTATGGGGGGAGGGGAGAGAAAAACTCCAGTAAAATCACAGCTGTGGGTACCTGGGTAGTGATTAAGTTATAACTGCCCTGCGGATCCAACATCAGTTCAGAAGGAGGGAAGTTTAGAGTTTAACCAAGTAGGAAGAGAGAAGTATTGGAGGCTAAGGTAGGTAGGGTTATATTGAAGATAATACACTCTGTGGTCCATCATGGGGAAGGCAGGGGCTTAAGATTTTCCTTCTTTCTTAGTTGCTGACACGTCCCTTGGGGTCAATCCACACTCCCAAGAAGCCCCCAGCCTCAACTTTGGAGACCATTACACAAAGGCATTACATTTAGGCCACTTTATCATAAGACCTGGGAGTAAGTTCAGTAAATATTTATCGAATATCAATTGTGTGGAATATCCTCCAAAATAGGAGTCAACACCTCTGTTACCCTTGTCCTGATCTCATCACTCAGTTCTCAACTCAGTGAAATTGGAAGCATTACCTAAGCCACAGAGCTGGCAAATGGAATATAGCCTGAATGGGCTTGGTCAGCTCTTCTGAATCATTGGCTTTGACTTCACATAAGAGTTTTTCAATGATGCTAGAACTTGGGGTGTGGCAGGGTAGCCATGTAGCTAAGGGTCTAGCTAAGCTGGGCAGGAAATATGTAAAATACCACAGCACCGAGCAGGCATGTGGTTTAATGAAGTCTGGTAGTTAATACAGGTTCAGCAGTGAAAGGAGAATCCAGAGTCTAGTTAAGGAGGAGCAGGGAGGTCCCATGGTTACAAGTGGTGGGCAGAAGTTAGGAGAAGGACAAAGCCAGGATAGAAAGCATAAACACCAAATAAGCAAATAGAGTCTGGCATCACAGCATCATGACCACTGATCCTGGGGGTCAGGGGTTTGCATTCTTTTCCCCATGTCTATGTAATTTACTAAGGGTGCTACATATAAAAATATAGAAGGTACAGTGACTGGGCTGTAAATACAGCCATTCTCATGGCAGAAAAAGCCATACATGCCATTCTGTCTTGTTCGGTCAGATCCAGTCGAGTAAACTAAACAGACGTTTAGAAAGGTTATGTCAGGTTTACTTCTGCCATTCTCTCCCAGCCCCAAGCTCTGTTCCTGTAGTTACTTCAGGTATCGATTGTGGACTTGAAAGTGGTCAGAGGCCTCCTGAAGAAGGCGGCCAGAGAGGAAGGTCTTATCTCACATTATTTGATATAGCCTTATTAATTTTTCTTGAACTTCTCAGTGGGATTTCATTTCCTTCATTTCACACAATACTGTAAGATCACCAGTTTGGTAGTAAAGAAGAAACCTGAAAAAATCACAACCTGACAGCACAGTGTTTAGGGGGGACAATTTTATATGTCTTCTATAACATAAAATGGAGGCAGGGAATTTTAAAAAAAACCACTCTCATCTAGTTTCCAAACTAGCAAGCCTCTATTAAAAGGGGGAAAAGTAAGACAGAAACAACAAACATAGACAAACCTCCTTCCCTACCAGGTCCCTTAAATAAGAATTATTTTATAATACTACCAGCATTTTCTCCTACCTTTATGGTTTAAGGCAGAGGTTGCCAAACTGATTTGGCCCACCCCCCCCTTTTCCAAAAAGAAATATTACTCAGTGCCTCCCTGGAAATCTACTTTATTTAACCCTTTAACAGTTTTTTTTTAATTTGCATGAATTAAAAAAAATTTAATGACATCTTAAATTTAATAATTATTATAAATTTGGGGGGTGGGTTCCTGCATTGAAATTTTGATGATGCAATATTGCATCATGTAACCACATAGTATCATATTGTAAACAAGTCATTACACACACATATTCCTGCCAATGCATGCCAGACAATGCACTACATGCTCACCTTCAAATACTTGCTTGTTAAGACTTGTCAGTGGACTTGACCATCAGTTATAACTTGCATTTTGTGTGTTTATTTGGAAAATAATGTAATCACTATGACTTAACTCTATTACAGAAGAAATGAAACGTGTACAAATGGTTTTTCAAAATTTTCTTTTCTTTCTTTATCCACCACCCCCTTATTTTTATTTAATGCCCCCCTGGATCGTTTATTTAATGCCACCCACAGGGATTGGTATCACCCACTTTGGAAAGCTCTGGATTAAAGTATATTGTAGTTCAGTCATTTTCAGTCATGTCCTACTCTTTGTGACCCCATCTGGGAGTTTTTTGCTATTTGGAGTGATTTGCTATTCTCTTCTCCAGCTCATTTTACAGATGAGGAAACTGAGGCCAGCAGGGTGAAGTGAGTTGCCCAGGGTCACACAGCTAGTAAATGTCCGAAGCCAGATTTGAACTCATGAACATGAGTCGTCTTGACTCCAGGGCCAATGTTTTATTTTATATAATTATCAAGCAGAGCAGTAGTATGACATGTAGCATATAATTCTGGACTTGGAATTAGGAAGACCTGAGGTCAAATCCCTCTTGTGATACTTCCTGGTTGTGCGATTGTGGGCAAGTCAATTAAACCTCTAAGCTTTTGGCACCTTCTCCAAGAGTATAAATTGTAAATGTTGTGTAATCTGCTTCAGTGGAAAGAATTCTCATTTATGCATCCCTGATGTGTTGAGGCATAGTTGCTAAGTACTTAATAGATTTTTATTGAACATCATTTCTCTCTTTACAGAGAAAATGGAAGACCTCACAAAACAGCTTTTTGATGATGTGCAAAAAGAAGAAAGACAAAGAATGTATGAATTACAATTTGTTTTAAAATTACCCACTTCTTATTTCCTCTGCCTTGTTCCATACTGTATCTATCCTGCATGCAACTGTTATAGACTTAGAACTGCAAGGAATCTTCCTTATATGTCATTTGGTCCGGCCTCCACCCCCCCACTTTAATTTTTTTACAGAGGCTCAGAGAGGTTAAGTGACTGACACAAAGTCACACAAATAGAATACAGAGCTGAAAGTCTTTCCACTGCACCACATGGGTCATACAAGTTGCAAGTTACTTAGACAGAGAAGGTTTGGGAGTTTCTGCAGATTAGAGCATATCTGTTTTAGAATCTAAGGTACATGAGGCCGTTGAAAACACTTATCGTTAGACAGCACTGCTACAGAGAGATCAATTGCTGAAGCTGTCAAAAATGATTCCCACCACAACGACCAGGTTGGAACCTCCCATTCTTCCACCAATGCAGTCATGCCTCACTCCTTTCTGTGGGAAGGTTCAGCCTTTGCCACCCTTTCCCACTTGTAGAAAGGTGCAAGATTAAGCTTATTTTTAGGAAACAATCTGCAAACCATTTCTTGTTCTTATCCTCAATGAGCCTTTTATACAGGACAAAATTTATAATTTATTATATAATTTATAATAAATTTATAATTTATAAAAGACAAAATTTACCAAATTTCACTGACCCTAAATAGAAAGCACAGTTGCTATCCTATGATATGTGCTGGTTGGGGGGGGGGGTCCTTTGAGTCAGTATCAATAAAGATCAATCAAAAAACGTTTATTAAGCACCTACTATGTGCCAGATACTGTGCTAAGTGCTGAGGATACAAAAAGGCAAAAACATCCCTTCCCTCAAGGAACTTACAATCTAAGATCAATGTAATGTTGCTGTTTTCCTTAAATTAGTTCCTAAATTCATCCAATAGATGACTTCCCCTCTATGGGTCACTTTGTCCTCTCCTGACATGTTACATCTGGGAGAGGACAACCAGAAGGGACCTATCTCCTGTGTTTTCCATGAGTGAACCTTGCATGTCATTTTCATGTTGTGGAACTACTTAGAGATCCCAGCTTGTTGAACACCAACAGGTTCTTGGGCAATGATAATCTCAGAGACTTTGAGAGAGCCATTGCTCTCTGCCTCCTGAAAATCTTTCCTTTCGGGGTGTTCTTGCCCTCAGAAATTGGAGACTCTATCAGTAAACTCAACTATCCTTTTAGATCTTTAGATATCTTTTTGTTAAGACAAATTACCTGTACCCTTCTAATGTGTGTCACCCCTAGAATCTCCAGTCCCACCTAGACTCATGGTTGCATGCATGTCTTTAGGACCACCCATTGCTCTCCCACCCATCCACCTGGGCTCTTTTCAGAAGTCAGGTTAATGGGTTTTGTTTTTTATTTTGTTTTGTTTTTAATAGTCACTACATGGTCTAGAGGTGGAAGGTCTGGGCAGAGGTGAGGTTTTCCCTAAAGGGGCTCAGCAGGAGTCTATTAAGAATTCAAATGATTAACCAGGATCACATGGGCTGGAAAGGGATCTACAAAATGCCTACACAGTTGGAAATTTCATTTGACTAACTTCTTAAATCAGCCCTGAGAATAAAGTATCTTGCCGTTGAGGTACAAGTTTGAGGGAAGGTAATTGATAGATAGAAAAGGAAATTCCCAGAAGGCTTGGGGCCAGAATTACAGATGAGATAAGAAAGTGACAGTGAATATAGCAACAGGTACTTATTTTATTGTAATAAAAGAGTTATGGCATTTATATTTAATTCATTTGTCTTGAATAATACATTTTGAAATCTTTGCTGGGGGATCTCATGGAAGAAGCATTAAGATCTTGACATTTCATAAAGATCTCTGGCGGTTTAGAAGTGTTTATTTCAGGTCGTATGTTTACAGAAATTGAAAGACGGGCCATTTGGACAAAAAAAAAGGAAAAGCCACTGTGCTGGCTAGGACACTAACCTGTAGGACTTCTGATTTTTTTGTTATAGTCACTGGGCATTTCTCACCTCCAGTAAATCATTTCTTCTAAATGGGATAGGGATAATGACCACACCTGTAATCTCACTAGGAGAGGGAACTGTGAGGTGAAGAAATTGCTTTTGCACATACAATAGGGCACCTTCTCTGCAACTTAGTTCCCCAGAGCACTGAAGAGTTAAGTGACTTGCCCAGGGACTCACAGCCAGTATGTGTCAGACATGGGACTTGAACCAAGATCTTCCTTGCTTCAAAGCTCTCTGCACACTAGGCAACACAGCCTCTCCTTAACATTAGATGGATCAGGCACATTAACTAATGGAAATATTTTATTATAGTTTTACTTTGAAATAAAAATTTTAATCCTATCTTTATTTTTTTCTCTTATGTTTTAAAAAATGCTCTGTGTCCATTGATATAGATTGGTCCTTCAAGATATTCTTAAATTTCAGTCCTATTAATAACTGTTCCCTTGTCAATGGATCTCTGTTGGAATGCTGACATAAATATAAATGTACACCTTGAAGCTACTAATGCAACCCCAATCTGACTTAGTATTATGATTTCGATAGTTCACAAAACTGCATTTTTGTCAGGTGGGATATTACCTGAATTTATTGATTTCCATCAGTATTTTTCTTTCTTAACAGTATGTCACTATTTTCTTGGAAGCATTGCAAGCAAATCCTACAGAACAAAATATGTTAAGTCCTGTAAAAGAAAATCAAAGTAAAACCTGATAAGAATTGAGTTATCTCTCTGGGGATGAATCCTTGACATTATGACCATAGTTTAAGTTCTTTTAAGTACATAGCAAGCCGAATAAACAAAGCTTGATACCTCTTTAGCTCATTGGATTTCCAAGGCTAGTCTACTTCCTTTAGAGTTTGGATGAGAGCTGATCTGATCCCGTCAAGGAGACTGTTCTTGGCTTCTAGGGATCTCAGCTGACCTCTAGTTACGCCTAAAAGATTTAGTTCTAGAGCTAAGAGACTCACCTTTGTACCCACCAAACAGCAAGGTGAATCTTCAACAGGATCTACAGTCAAGCAGATCCCAGGACATGACACAAGATTTGGGCTCACTGAGAACTTTGCTGAAGGACTAGATTGACCCTCAGTGATTTCCTTGAATCAATCAGCTTTAGGAATGTGGTGAATCAACCAGCCATCTAGACCACGAGTTTTTAACCTTTTTGGTGTTCTGGAACCCTTTGGCAATCTGAGGAAGCCTATGATCCCTTTCTCAAAAGAATATTTTCAAATGTATAAAATAAAATTACAGAATTAGAAGGGAAACCAATTATACAGAAATGTAGTTATCTTTTTCCTTTTAATCCACAGATCCCAGGTTAAGGAACTCTGATTCTAGCTTGTTAAATTTGGTTCCTCCAGCCTGGATCTCAGTGTACGTTGACTATAGATCCAGACTTACTAAAATCAGAAAATACAAGAATAAGATGAGAGAGAGAGAGACTGAGAGAGAACTCACATGATTCATATGGACTTTCAGAATATCACAGAAAGTTCCAGCTACACTGTTCTTTCCCCTGCCTTCTTCCTGATTTTCCGAATGATCTGTTGTTTTGTTTCAGAGCTAGCAAAAGCCCTAAATGTTTTATCTTTCTGTCTTACAACACAGACTCCTTGAGAAAAGCTTTGAGCTGAAAGAACAAGACTATGGCAAACAGATTCACTCTTTGAAGGGAGAAATTAAGACTCTAAAAGAAGAGAAATTGCAACTCCAGCATCAAATGGAGGAAGAACAAATCATTTCCAGTGGCTTGAAGGGAGAGGTGGCCAAGCTGACCAAGCAGACAAAGGTAGAAACTGAGATCTCATTTCTGCACTTCAGATCAAAGTAAATGGGAAATAGCTCCCTCAGAGAATCATACTGAATGGAATCCTTTATAGAGCCTTTCCTTGTCCACTAATCCAAAATATAACATGGAAAAGTTGATTTAAAGCTGACATTTTGTTGTTGTTTGTTTTCTGGTTTACTGAAAGTTGATTGTTCAGTTTATTTTGAAAACTGTTAAAGGTTTGGATTCCATTACCAGACAGCATGAGAAGCAGGGTGAGCATTTTGGACTTAGAGTCAGAAAGACCTGCCTCGGACACTTACTATATTCTCATGTTCATCTAGGTGGCATTGTGGATAGAGTACTGGGTTCAAATCCAGTTTCAGATGCTTACTAGCTGTATGACCCTGGGCAAATCACTTAACCCTGTTTGCCTCAGTTTCCTCATCTGTAAAATGAGCTGGAGAAAGAAATGGCAAACCATTCCATTATCTTTGCCAAGAAAACCCCAAATAGGGTCACAAAGAGTCAGACACAACTGAACAACAGGAAACGTTCTCATGAGTCAGTCATTTAGCCTGTCTGGCCCATATTTCCTCATCTGTAAAACAGAAAAAAATAATAACCTTTGGAACCTATATCAAGAGACAGTTGAGAGACTCAAACGAGGTAATAAGTGTGAAGTGCTTTGCGAACTTTCAGTTGCTCTGCAATTGTCAGATATTCTTAGCAGCAGCATCCTCACTTGTTAAAATGTGTCAACAATGGGATCTTTTCCAAATTAAAATGTAACAAACATTCTAAAATTCTTTGCACTGATCTATAAAATAACCTTCAGAGAATGTAAATATTATGACAAAACCTTCCATTTATGCCTACTCGCCATTGGAAACAGAAGATTCGTGCCCCCCCCCAAAAAAATGATTAGCCTACATAGAAAATAGTGAGGCAGTGTGACACGATGAATAGAAAGCTGATCTTATCACCAGGAGGACACAAAGAGGTTCAGGTCCCACCTTTAACACATTCTGCTTGTGATAACTTGAAAAAATTGCTCGACTTTTCAGTGCCTCCAGGCAACTCTCTAAGACTATAGTTTACAGCAGCAATTGCTTATCTGCATTGGTTGGGGAAGTTTCACCAGGAATCTCCCCTCAGCGATGAAATGATCAGCCTGGACCAGGAAAAATAGATTCACTGTGACATGAGCTAGACATTCATCAGCTAGACATGGCCCTTCTATTGGACTTGTCCCTTCTCTGATCACTTAGGATTGTCTCTGTAGTTTGGCATCCAGTTGATCAACAAGAACTTAAGTGTTTACTATGTGCCAGGTACTGTCTCTTATCTTTGACAGCTAAAATTTATATATACATATATATATATATATATATATATATATATATATATATATATATATATATAAAACTTATCTGAGGATTTTTAGTCAGTAGGATAACCATTCAAACTCACAGTATTTTAAGGTTTGGGAGGTTTCTTTGAGGTACATTCCTGATAAAAATAACGCAAACTTGGTCATTGTTATCCCCATTTTTCAGATGAGAAGACAAAGGTTCAGAGAAGTCTAAGTGCTTTGCTCAGTAGTCACTTGCTAGTAAGTTAAGTGGGTAGCAGAGCTACCTTGAAAATGATATGCCACCTTTTCTAAGGAAATAAACTCCTTGTTACTAATATAAAGTTATGTGATATATAACTAATTCCTAAGAAAAATAAGGAAACAGACCGCTTGAAACTAACAGAAACAATTTCAGACAAGCAGTGGTCAATAAAAGAGCAGTCATTTTCTGTGTATTCACTTTGGACACAGGCCCCTTGTTGTTGTCTTGGTCTAAGTATTTCTTCAGAGGTTCTTTCTTCCTGCCTTATTCATGGCTGGAAAGTTGTATGTTCAGGTCTGTCTCTCTCCCTAACAGCAATTATACATCTTCTGTTCTGAGAAGACTCCCCTCACATAGCAGGGAGTAGGAAACCCCTTGTCTCAAGCTTGCTTTGGTCATCTCCTGCCAGTTTGTGTTATTGCTGCTAACTTTTTAGACTCTCAGATGCTGGACCCTGCCTGGCTGCCTATACTTTCCCGCCCTGCCTGACTTTCTTGGATTCAACCTTTAACCTGCTTGTACCTAAGGTAACTTTCCAGATCTTTTCTGCCCTGTCTACTCATTTGGAACTTCTCCTCTTCTGGCTCTACCTTTCTGCCAAATCCCTCATCCCTCACCAGATTCTCAGTCCTTGTCTCTATAGTCCTGCCCCACTGATGATCACCCCTCCCCTGGATCACTTAGACTAGAATTTCTCACGATCAGGAGTTTTTCTGGAGCACCTCAAAGATCTCGTCCAATGCTGGGTCTATAATCCTGTGATTTTTTCCTCCTACCTTCTACGTTGGTCCTTACATGTGACTGGGTTTCTGAATGTCACAGCCTACCCTCTTAATAATGTTAGCTTTCCTAGCTACTAAACTGAATCTTAGGAAAACATTTAAATATGAAAAAATTAACAGATATGTGGGACCCTCAGTTTACAGAGGTCTGTCCCCACCCTCCTAGAGGTCTTCCCTCAGCACCTGATGCTGACTAAAATAAAACACGGTAGAAAAAAGATACCATCCCCCATGCCTTTATTCCCATGATATGTCCTGTTTCATAAAAGGGTATGTATTCCACATGAGATATCCACTGTGACTCTTTTTCTCCCTTCTATCCCCTTCTCTGTCTATACTTTAATAATTCTCTCCTCCATGCAGTGAGGAAGTTACTGATTAGCTTCCACTTCCAGTGAAGCCGTTAAGCAAATTGGTTGAGTGTTATTAAAACAGACTTTGGGTATCGTTCTTTGTGACCAAACCACATTCATATTTACAAAATTAAACAACAATTTTCTCAGTCTGCGTTACATTACCATAGTCCTTCACATTGAACTATATGAGCAGTCGATGCCTAACTTTAAAATGCAGTTGCATCTTGTGAACATGTAGCGGGGAATATGTGGTTAGGTATATATTATTCCAGTAATGTTTTATTTATAGGCATTAACAATTTGAATTTTTAAAATGTGGATCGTTGTTTTAATCCAGACAATCTCCGAGTTCCAGAAGGAGATAGAGCTACTTCAGACACAGAAGTTAAACGTGGAGAAACACGTCCAGTCACAAAAACGAGAAATGAGAGGTAACGGCGACACCAGTCAGTTTGTTAGCATGGCAGTTAGTTTATTATGGAGTTATGGAAGTAAGATACTTGACCAGCCTTTGGCTGTGATATTTTTCAGTGGATAGTTTGCCTGTATGAGACTAAAGAACTGGAACCTACAAGGATGAGAAAGAATAGCAATCCTGCATGTCCAAAATAATCACTTGGTAATATTAACTAGCATTTATATGGCACTCAAAGCTTGCAAAGTCATTACAAATATTACCTCATTTTAGCCTCACAATCACTCTGGGAGAGAGTTGTTCTTATTTTCCCCATTTCCAGTGAGGAAACTGAGGCAGACAGAAGCTAAGTGACTTGCCTGGGGTCATACAGCTCGTTAGGTATCTGAGGCTGAAATTGAACTTCTTGACTCCAGGTCCAGTGCCCTATCCACTGTCTCACCCACCTCTTTATATTTTGATTTTACTTTCAGAAAAAATGTCCGAAATTACCAAGCAACTTCTCGAAAGCTATGACATCGAAGATGTAAGAAGCAGGTAAATTAATATCACTTAACATTTCTAAGACACTAAAAATGAGAAAAGAACAAAATATAAAAGGGGGAAGTCATTGATTTCCTTTTCTGTGCTATTTTCCAGACTCTCTGTGGAAGATTTGGAACATTTAAATGAAGATGGAGAACTCTGGTTTGCATATGAAGGCCTAAAGAAAGCAACCAGGTGAGAAAAACCAGTTAGATCTCCCTGGTCCTTCTTTCTCTTCCCTCTCTTCTCTTTTTCTTTCTCCTCTATCTCTTCTTCCTTTCCCCTTTTTCCTTTCCCCTTCCTACTTTTCTTTCTTCTTCCTCTTCTCTTTCTTTTTCTCGTCTTCCTCCAATACTCTATGTACCCCTTCTCTCTCATTTTCCTTCAACATCTATCACGGGACTTCCAGAATCTAATTTCATTAGTGTGAACATTCCCTCCACTGACACAGACAGCCAGCTCTTCTCTCTGTTTGTTAGTAGATCTTCTTCCAAAGTTGCTGTGGCCAAACATCGTATTTAACAAAAAAAGTGCCTGTAAATTGTATTACTATTGTAATTACCTCATTTCATCTAGAATAATTTCTGTGAAAATCTAGTAATGTAAGCACTTGATAATGTTTTTATGGGATAAGAAGTTTATTAATGAGTAAAGAGAATAGAAAATCCTTAAGGATGTATAAACTGGAGCGCTATGCTATATTTTTGACTGAAGAAATTTAGAAAGTTCACTATAATTTTTCTAGAATTATAAAGTTACTGTAAAATGATTTTATGTTAGAAGTCTTTGTAATTGACTTTTCTAAATTATTTTTAATCACCATATTGACTGTCCAGGTTCTGGTGCTGAAATTAAGGACTTTCACCATTTATTACAAAATTTCTTCTTGTATTTGCATACTACCAGAAATGTGCATTTCTTTATCTTCTAGTGAGGAATTTGGGGTACAAAATGCTTCAGTCATAGTGAGGAAGATATGTAGAACCATATCACAAACTGGGATCATCTTCTCCTCCAGTGCCTCATTTTGGTTGAGTATTAGAAGGATATGACAATGGAATGCAAACTCTTTCAAGTCTTGTCCATGCTGGAAAGGTTTTGAATATGGTTCGCTCTTATTTCAGCAAGCATTTATTAAGCAACTTTTCCATGCGCTATGCCGAGGATACAAAGGCAAAGATGAAACAGTTCTGCCCTCAAGGAGCTTACCATTATGCCTCTCTGCCTCTCTGATTGAAGAGTGGGGCCATGAGCCTGAAACAGCCATTTGAAGAGAGAGCCCAGCTCAGACAGCTGCTCCTCATTTCTCCCTTGGTGGCACGACCTTGGGACTTCTCTACTAACTTCTCCATCGTCCCTTACTTTTTAGCTTACTTTTATGTTTTGTTGTAAGTTCCTTAAGGGCAAAAACCATTTTTCTTTTTTCATATTTGTATCCCCAGTGCTTAACACATTCTGGCACATAGTAGGTGTTTAATGAATGTTTATTGACTGTTGACTGTTGGAGTAAGAACTTCCAATCTTTTTTAAAAATTTTACAAGCATTTATTTTGTTTCTCCTTCCTGCCTCCCTTGCCTAAATAGAAATAAACAAAAACAAAACCTTGGTGACAAGTATGTCTAATCAAGGAAAACAAATTCTCACATTGGCCAAGGTACTGCCATTCTATAGGAGAAAAACAACATGGATGTAGATGGATCCATACAAGGTAATATCAGTGGGGAGGACACCAACAACTGTGTAGATAAGCACCCCTTGTGTAGGAGCAGCATTTTGGATGAATCTTGAAGGAAACTAAGTCTTCTAAGAGGTGGAGGTGAAGGTGTGCAACAAGCTAAGAACAATTAATTGTAAGTTAATGCCAGCTAATGCCCCTACATCCATGTGCTCTGAGGCATGACCCAAAAAGACTACATAATGTAGTAATAATGAGAGGTAATATGACCTGGTGGATAGAGAGCTGGCCTCAAAGTCATTGAAGATCTGGATTAAAGTCTTGCCTCTAAGACTGTTCGTTAAGAAAAGATGCCTACCTGCATTGGTGGAGGCAGTTTCCTCATTTGGGAAATCTTGACATTAGTGAAATCATAGATCCAGTCCCTAATGCTATTAATTAAAGCTTAAAGCTATTTACAAAGTATTCTACATATATCTTCTCATTCAATCCTCACAACATCCTTCTGGGGTAGGTAGTGTAAGTTTAACATCTCCATTTAAAATGTCATTAAGTTGTGATTCTATCTATATGGGCACTTCCTGTCTGGGAAAACAAACTCCTTTCCCCAAATCAGATCAAACCTGTCCACATGCACACAACTGGTGCCAGAGACAAAATATTAACAGAGATCTCCCTGATTCTAAGCCCAGCATTCTATCCATTATACAACAGACTCCCCATCTCCATTTTTACAAATTAGAGGTGAATTGTCTTACCTACTATCACTCAACTTGTCAGTGGTAGAGCTGAGATTCAAACCTGGGTCTCTGGACTCTGAGTTAGTGTTCCTTACACTATGCTTCTTACATAATAGCTTAATATGGTGCTTAACAGAGAAAAGGCATGAACATTGAAGACTGTACTACCCCTCTCCAATCTGTCCCCTGCTTAGCTAATTAAAGTGATATTCCTAAAGCTCACACGCACATCTGGTCACGTCACTCCCCTGTGCAAAACCCATGCCTTCTTGATTGACTGTGTGATAAAATACAAGCTCCTCTGTTTGGCATTGACAACCCTCACATTTTTGGTACAGCCTTCTACCTTTCCAGCCTCATTACATGCTATTGTACTTAAAATACTTAATGTCTGTTCTAGTCATCCTAGCTTTTTTGCTGTTTGCCACTCACTACATTCTCTCTCCCATGCCCATGCTTTTGCACAGGCCACTCTCCCATGGCATTCCCTCCTCACTACTAAGGAGGATTCCTAGTTTTTCTTAAGAATTCATCTTGTGTTACTTCTTCTATGAAACTTTTCTGATCTCCCTATCTGTAGATGCTTTCTTCCCCCCAAAATTACCTTTCATTTTTAGGTTGCTTCCCTGAATAGCAAGTCACTTCATTGATGGTCATAGGAATATTTTATTTTTGTCTTCAGGGCCCCAGAACCTAGCACCGTGATCCGCACACAGTAGATAGTTGAATACTTGCCCCTTTCTTTGACAGAGTGTTGGAGAACCATTTCCAGTCTCAGAAAGAGAACTATGAAAAGGAGATTGAAGCATTAAACTTTAAAGTAGAACACCTCAGTCAAGAAATCAACCATTTACAAAAATTGTTTAGAGAAGAAAATGACATCAATGACAGTATCCGTCACGAAGTTACCAGACTGACATCTGAAAACATGGTATAGTAACATGATCATTGATCAAACATGCTTCCTTTCATTTCTTCCTTCTCTGTGGTGGAATAAAATAGTCTCTTGTTTTGGGGGCCATGAAATGGGGCCATAATATGTCAATAACCTAGATTAATTAATAGGGCTATTTAAAAAAATCCTACCTTACAGTTTGGGGGGAAGTGGAGGGGACCCAAGCTGACATTTCAAATGGTAACCAGAATTCCCTGCTGGGATAAAGCCAGAGTGCTCATTTATGTAATCTCAAGGAAACTGTCCCAAAATGGATGTCAGAGCAGTAGTCAGAGTTAGAGATGGTGAAGACAGTGCAGAGATAATGCTAAGGCATCAACCATCTGCAGATTCTCTGCCTCAGTGTTCTTTGATAGCATCTGTTCTACTGGTCATGATTGCTGCTTGCTCAGCTGCATTCATATTATTATGGCACCAGACACTCAGAAATGAAGTACTTGACATAAATTACCTTTTACAAGAAACTAAATAACTGGGTCATAAAAAGCAATTAACCTTTGGTTGGTGAGTATTTCAGTTCCTAGATATTGTATTTTACACCATCTTATTCCACTGCATAAGAAAGGATAGGGGTGGGGAGAACAAAGTATACGATGATTTCTTCTTTCATATATTTAATACTAGTCATAACCCCCACAAAAACTGACAAAATATCAGGAAGATAAACAGGATGAAATGTAGAAGGGAAATGAGGGGAAGAATTATTTTAGTAGGCAGTACAGCACATCCTGAGGTTGCAAAAAGTATTCAAGGGTAATGTTTTGAAGGCAAAGCACACATGGCAATCTGAGGATCGATGTTTGATGAGTGGGAATGGCTTTGATATAAATTAGGGTTCTGGGTTTGCCATATATGTATGACAACTCTAAGTCTTATATGTACAATAATAATACATGCTTATATAACCCTTCAGAGCTTGCAAAGTGCTTTCCTTCCAACAGCCCTGTGGCATGGGCAATGCAGCCGTTATCATCCTCATGTTTACAGATTAGGAAAGTGAGTCTCAGATTAAATGATGTAGCCATAGAGCTAGTAAGTGATGAAGGCTGCAATGCTATGCAAGCATTACTTCCTTGACTTTTTTACAAATTAGGAAACTCAGCCTTAGCGGTTAGATGACTTGTTCACAGGGAGGCCTATAAATACATCCCAAGACTTCTCATTCTGGTATTCATGTGTGTGTGTGTTGGAGCAATATCCACTTCCATTGAGTCATAAGATGCAGAAGGCTCTCTCAGAGGGGAAGTGAATGCCTCATAAAAGGAGGTGATTCATAGTGAGAAAAGGAAGATATGAAAGTGTGCGTGTGTGTGCGCATGTGTGTGCCCATGTGCGTGTGCGTGTATATGTGCGTGTGCGTGTGTGTGCGTGTGTGTGTGTGTGCATGGCATGGAAGAATGGAACTGTTCTTGAGTCTGAAGCACAAAATTGGTCCCAACAGAAAGGTGTCTCTAGGATTTGGAAGCCTGACATTATATGATGCTTAGGTGACACAGTTCAGTAAAGTGATGTATGCTCCAGAGGATAAGAGATTTCAGAAAAGGAAATGCTAAGCATGGTTCTATGGTTCATCTTTTAATGTCTTTATCCAGAGTTACTTTCTAATACCTCAAACATTTTGTACTCCGGGTTGAATCTGGTCATCCATGTTTTCATCATTTCTTCTATAGCTTTATTTGGTAAACTCTTTGTACACAAGAGCAGTGCCATTTCCTCTCAAGTTATTTTTGATTCCCTGCTGCAACAGCAAGGACCCCTGCATACACAGGAGGGACTGCTGTACAGGTCCTTAGATCTGCTTTACTAAAAGGAAAGCAACTTTTGAGGGGTCAACAATCTTCTTTTATTACATATACCAACAGAGAAAATACAAGCAGAGAAAAGACCAACAGGCAAAGCTTCTGTCTGACCATAAGCAAAACATATATCACAGATCAACACAGATCCAACTGTCTGACCATTACATACGTACATACATAGTTACCAAAGACAGAAGCACCAACATCTGGGTCTTCAAAGGTGGGGGGTGGGGTGCTTCTTAAGGGCTACCCAGAGTCTCCTCTCTGGTCAAATGAACACTCCATATCAGTAAGCCCCAAAGAAAAACCACACTTTAGAGTGTATATACATTTTTCAGAGCCAGAAGGTATCACAACCCTGGAGAACCAGTGCATCATTAGAAATTAACAAAAGTTGAGGCCTTCCTACAGGACAAATCTCCCCTAATCAAGCTTCCCTTAATGGGTAGGCCCATTAATGGGTGAGGAAGATCTTTAACTCTCATTAACATAATTAACATTACACCTGCATGATTAACACAGACAGCAGGCATTCAGTTGCTTATATAAAGCTTATAGTGAATGAATGTGGATGAAAGAAAAGATCCTTTAGGAATGTGGTTGGAACTGAGGCCCTCCCTTTCCCACAGCTATCTCTCCAATCCCCTGTAATCTCCATTCCACTGTGGATGCCTGCAAACTGGAAGCTAGGGATGAAACCAATGACCTTCAGCATCCAGGAGAATGTAGCTGCAGGGGCTATCCATCAATAAACATTTATTGAGCACCTGCTCTATGCCAAGCACTGTGCTGTACTACTCTAGGTCTGTCAGCTGACACTCACCAGATAGATGGCTATTCCTAAAAAGGGAACTATTTCTTTAGGGGTTAGGACTGTCTTGGCAGAGGAGAAAAGTACCTGTTTGAAGTACTGGTACAGCAGGATGAAGAGGCACTCTACAAAAATTTTTGTAAAGAACAACAAAATATCCCAGGAGGAGGAATTTTGGTTGAGAAAGAAAAGGTTATGTCAGTAGCAGCATAGGTGCGTATGATTTCCAATATGAAGTAAGTGACGCCAAGTGGATACTTTTTCAGAATGATGTCTCCTTCATGAGCAGGTGTTTCAAAGGGATTCCTGACCATGTACAGCTAGACTAGATGGCCTCTAGGGATCCCTCCAACTTCCTGATCCAGTGATTCTGTGTAAAATGTGTCCTAGGTACAAAACTGAAATGCTCAGTTTGCACAAGGGAAGTGAGAATATCTATACAGTAAGACACAACTAATTTACAAAACCAGGCTTAGCTAGGAAAACTGCCCAGTAGTGCGTATGGTATCAATGCATACATTGGTAATAGGCCAAAGAAGAGAAAACTGTTCATATACCTCACTTGGGCAAGAAGCTGTTATGTACGGAAGTCCCCAGACTGTAGGTGGGAGTCAGGGTAATGTGGCACTCTTCATTGTCAATGAAGAATTCTCAAAACAGGGAACATTTGACTTCAGAGCCTCTACCTTATGCAAATAATAGATTCAAAGATAGTGTTAAGATATCATAAGCTTTTGAGGGCAGGAACTGTGTCATTTTTTTTAAATTTTATAAAAGTACAATACCTTGAACATAGTAGATAATCTAACCAAACTGGACTGCTCTGCCCTCTGAACATGCAACATATTCTCTTGCCTTTGCATCTTTGCTCAGACTGCATCCTATGTCTAGGATATTCTTAAATATTTCTTCAGAAAGATGCCCTTGACCTTCCATCAGCTTCTCAGAATGGATTTCATTGGTGAATTTCTAGTGAACTTCATAGACTAGTCCTTGTGCTTTTGGAGTGATGGGAAGGAGAGGAAAGTACCTCTGTTTTATTTCCTGAGCTTAAGAGGGTCCTTATTCCCAGTGAAACATCATTGCTTTAATCCCTACCTCTTGAACATCATATGGAAAAAAAAATCCCAAAAGTCCTTTCCCTTGGTATAACCATTTTTTGCCTTCAGTTCTGGCTTCCTTCCTTCCATGGACACATGTGGGGCACAGTACATCAAAGAAACCGTCAAGGGTGTGATGGAGATGAAAAGAAATTGAGAATTGCTACCCCATAGGACATTATTATTTCCTGTGGCTTCTTTTCAATGGTTTAGGGCAGAGTGGAAATCTAAATGACTGTCAAAAATGGATTAATTTAATGAAGTTGCATAAAGAACTTGAAATTCTCCTGAATTTTCCTTTTAGAATAGCAGGTCTTTATTTATACTTCTATTGCCTACTTAATTATGTCAGCTTTTTAATGCTCCTTCCTTATCTTCCTGTGAAGATGATTCCAGACTTTAAACAGCAGATTTCAGAACTTGAGAAGCAGAAACAGGATCTTGAGATCCGTCTAACCGAACAGACGGAAAAAATGAGAGGTAACTGATGCTACATACTTTAAAAACAAGTATAGTTTTCTATCACTGGGAAATGCCTGCAGTGGGGGGTGGGGGAGAAATGTACCTAACCTGAAACCAAAGAAAAGCAAATGAAACAAAGCTGGATGTGTATTCCATAGTACGGTTGGTTCTAAAAGGAAGAAAAATCCTGAGTTCCAAATTATAGCTCCCACTATGCGCTATGAAAATTGTGAGTCAAAGTTAATGCTTTTAATCTTCCAAAAGCCTTGCTATAAAGAAGTTATAATTTTATTTGCCGCATAGCTACTAAACTAGAAAAGCTCCTTTTGCCCCCATATCCCACACAGCCCTTACAGAAGAAATCACTGGACACTGCAGTTACATACAAAAAATTCTTTCTTCACAAAAGAAAAATATATTTGGAAAATGTTGGGGATAATAGTCTATAATAATTGTCCAGTAATAAATGGCTTACCTTTACATGGTCCCTCATGATTATGTTTTGGGTTCTCTCATTTGAGCCTTATGATCTAGTTTATTGTGTAATTCTAGTTTATGATTCCCTTAGGTGCCTTGTTTAAGGTTATCCAGCTGGCGGACTGAAGACCCTGGGTCTTTTGATCCCCTAAGGCCACTGCTCTTTTTACCATATCAAGCTGCCTCACTGATGATGTGCACAGAAGTACAAGGCCTTACACACAGTGCCAAACTAGATCCCTGCCCTCTGAACATGTACTGTACTCTTTAGCCCTTGTGCCCTAAGTCTAAGATTCTTTCCCTAATGCTTCCTGCAGAAAGTTTTCCTGATACTCAATATGGTTCTCAAAATGGAGTTCTAAGGAACTTCATAGACTCGTTCACATGCTTTTGGGGTTATGGGAAGGAGGGGACGGTGCCTCTACTTTGTTTCCTCAATGTAAGATGCTTCTCATTCCTAGTAGAACACTTATTTCAATCCCTTCTCCTTGAAAACCACATGAGAACAGCCCCATTAATCCCTTTCCCCCGATATATCTGTTTTCTAACCCTAGTTCTGGCCCACAGAGAGATACAGAGCACAGTACATCAAAGAAACCATCAAGGGGGTGACAGAGACAAAAACCCATCTGAGAACTGCTACCCTACAGTGCATCATTATTTCCTGTGGCCCTGTTTTGATTTTCTCTCTAAGAATTTATAATCTAATGCTAAGATGCTATAGGAACAAATACAAAGAGGGCATTTGCTCACCAAATATTTCTGTTGATCTCTCTCATGAAGGAAATCCAGATTAGTCTAACTTGTTGAATACTGAATGTCAATATATGTATATATCTGTGTATATGTGTGCATGCACACATGCACATGTGTGTTGGACAAATATTGCAAATGAAAAATGAGTTGAGCCCAAATTGAACAGGAGGAGGAGCATGGAATGAATTGCCTTTGGGATACTGCGGTGTTCTTTTAATAACCAGAAACTTCTCCCTGAAACTGAGGCCCATTTTTTTATTACCAGTTTTCTACCATTAGTGTTGTGTGGTACCATATACTGAAACGCTAGTTTCCAAAGTCTTTAAAATTAAAGGGAAACTACTTATGAAAATTCAGAGGTTTTTTTGGGAGGGGGTAGATATAGGTGAGTAAAGAATCAGGGCAGAAGATGGGCTAGGAACACAGTAGGAGATTCAATTTTAAAATAATTTATGAAGCAGCCACAGACCACTGAGTTAGGTGACAGAGATACAAAGATTTTTTAAAAACCAGAATTTCCTGTCCTCAAGGAGTCTACGAAGTAATAGATTAGACACTCAAATATTTATTAATAAGATTGAATTGCATGGATTATGCAGGTGAGGAAATAAGAATGGAACAGGAATTTGTGTTTCTTTTTCATCTGAAAGGTAGTGTGAAATAGGGATGTGGGGAAGAATACAGAACTGTGAGTCAGGAGACTGGGTTACTAACTCTGAATTTACCGGACTGTGACCTCAGCTGGTTAGGGACTCAGTTTTCTCTTTTGTAAAGGAAGAGGTTGGACTAGATGATGTCTATCTTTCCTTGTAGTTCTAACAGTCTGTGGTTTCCAGTGGCGTCCCAGTGCAGTGGTTTTAAACAATATTTCATAGAACTCTGTCATTCTTATGTGAATAAGAATTACCAGAGGAATAAATTCTTTAAAACTCTTCAAAACCTGGCCCCTCCCTCCATTTCCGGTCTTCTTAAACTTTTTTCTCCATTATTTTTCTCTTTCTCAAACACGATGCTCCTTCTCCCCGTCTCTCTGTGTCTTTGCACACACACCCCTCCCCCATACCTGGAACATTCTCTACCTTCATCTCCAACTCCTTTATAACTTTGTTCAAATAACACTCCTGAAGGCCTTCCCCTACCTACCCCCACCCCCAGACTACTAGAATTTACCTAAGATTGCCTTGCATTTACTCTGTACATATCTGCCTTATGCTTACTCATTTACATGTTGTCACTCCTCTTAAAACATAAGCTCCCTGAGAGCAGGGACTGTTTGGGATTTTTTTTTTTTTGCCTTTCTTTGTATTTTCATAGCACAGAATCTGACATGTAGTGAGTGATTAATAAATGCTTATTGATTGATAAAGGGGCAATATCTTCAAGACTTACATTGGTATTCCCACTGAAAACATAATTTATGTGTTTCTGACTTAAATAAAATTCAAAGGGATAGAACCAAAGAATCCTTTCTGATCCTAACCCTAAATGTACTCTATCACATTTCAGTTCCATTTTCTCCACACATTCAGTCTACTTACTTACAGAAAATGTTATTACTTTCTAGTATTACAATTTCTCCACCTTTATTATCAGACAAGTCAGAGGTAGAAAGGATCTCTTAGGTCCCATCCTATCCCTGAGCGGGTATATGACCTGCTTCAACCTCTCTGACAAGAGATCCTTCAGCCTCCCCCTGAAGACTGCCTATGAAAAAGACTGTTACCTCATCAGACAGTCAGGCCACCCTTGTTTTTCCTTATATTAAACCAAATATAACCATCATTCCTTGTTCTACCCTCTACAAACAAGCAAAATTATCTCTTCTTGATAACCTTTCATATATTTGAAGATAATGTTGCTAACCTTCCCCCTTAACACCTTCTACTAATTAGGCTAAATCTCCCTTTTCTCCTTTCTTTTCCTCCTCTTTTCTTCACTCTTTTCCTTCCTTCCTCCCATCATGGTTCTGTGAAGCATGAGCACTTACTAGCTTCTTTGATGTTCCTGACACAGAGGTGAGATTCCCAAGGAGCTTGCATCTGCTACAACTCCCAGACGTGTTGAATGCCTCCTCATGTAGTACTGGTTCAGTTGAGTTGTTGAACAGTGGGGGTCTGTCTCTGACCTTAGGATCCTTCCAACTGGGCTTTGGTGTGGTGGGACTCAATGTTCAACTCTTATAGATAGCCCCAAGATTGAACTTGTTGAGTTGTTTCTTTCATGTTTGATTTTTGATGATCCCATTTGGGGTTTTCTTGGCAAAGATAATGGAGTGGTTTGCCATGTCCTTCTCCAGTTCATTTTACAGAAAAAGAAACCGAGGCAAGCAGGGGAAAGTGACATGCCCAGGGTCATACCGCTAGTAAGTGTCCGAGGCTGGATTTGAACTTAGGAAGATGAATCTTCCTGATTCCAAGAACAGCTCTATATCCACTGCTCCACCTGCTGCCCCAAAGCCATGAAAACAGGGAGGGAAATGTGACACGAGGGAAAGAGCACTGGATTTTAAATAGACTTAGGTTTACAGGCTGAGGAGCGCTGACAGCCTACAATGTCATGGAAATCAAAGGTGGCTCCCTAAAAGATTAAGGAACTAAGAGGGATTTTCCCTTCTTTACCTTTCCAGGTCTGCAATATCTTGCCCATTCTCTGTGGTCTTTCAGAAATCAACTGATCATGATCTTGCAATCTCATCTGTAAATTTTTTTTAAGTACCCTGGGCTGTTTTCGAGCCTGGTGAATGGAATGTAATAAGGGCAGCTATATATCTATTTAAATAGAGCCAGCTAGGTAGCACAGTAGATTGGGCCAGAGTGAGAAACTGTGATCAAATCTAGACTCAAACACTTCCTAGCTGTGTGACTCTGGGCACATCACTTAACTTCTCCTTGCCTCAGGGTTGCTATGAGATACAGGTTAAAGGTTAAATGAGGTACTTGTAGAGTGTAGCACAGTGCCTGGTATAGATTGGGTGCAATATTAATGCTTGTCTTCTCCCCTACCTTCTCCTTGTTCTCCCCATAACTATCTTCACAGTTATCTTGAGTTCCAAGTATCATTAAGTAATTTTTTCTCTATTTCTTAGTTCAAGAGGTTTTTTTGACAGGAAAAAATAGAAGCAAATTAAGCATCATTCTTCTTCCTCTTTATCGTTATCATAATCCTATCCTACCTAAGCAACAGGCCTCTTCCTTCTTTAATCTTCCCCTTGCCCCCCAAAAAGCTTTGAAATAAATGATATTTTTTGTTGTCTGTGTCAGGAAAGACAAGTCTCAGCTTGTTCTGGGCTTTGGAATTCTTAGCATTCTTACAGGTCCTGTCATTCTTTTGAATCCTTTAGCTAATTGGCCTTCTCTTTTCTTAACAAGCCTCTTAAAAATCTTAGTTCATTGATGAATTCTTTGTGTGACTGTATTAATCTTTTTGGACATCTACTTTTCTTCCTTAATGGATTCATTTGTGTTTGTGTCATCAGAATTTCATTCTTAACAGCACCCCATACTTCTCATGAGAAGACATTCCCTATAGAATTTTAAGCCAGGAGATCCTACCAATTCTTTCTCTGAACTCTTTAAACTTTCATTTTCTAATATCAAGATTGGTGTCAAAGTATGCCTTATGTCCCCCTTCTCATTTACAGATATGGTCAGCTTTCTTATGTTTTCCATCATTTCTTCTCGAGAAGTTAGGTCCATTTTATTTGTCAAAATCTGGTCCAAGATAAAAGTTTCTTCTTGTTTCTTCTTAGATTTATCTTCTTTGGCTAATATTAAATCAAACAAATATTCATTAGGTACTTTGTGTTGATAAAGGCACTCTGTTTAGGGAAACAAAGATGAAACAAGACAGAGTCTTGCACATTACAGAGCTTGTAGTTTAGTAAAGAGATAAGAGATGTGCCCAAATTTACCATAATTTAAGACATAATATGATAAATGGACAAAAGTCTAACAGAGAGGTCAAAATATTTAGGGAAGAATGACTCCCTTCTAGCTACATAAATTAGGGAAGACCTCCTGTGGAACAGAAATGTAGAGGAAATTTTTATTTAGCTGCAATGACATTAACCAGACTTAGGAATTCAAAGATAATGTCTGTTTACATCATTAAGAACATATCTGTGTTTGGGGTTTGAAGCTATCAAAAATAGTTGCTTTTCATGTGCAGGCATGGTTAAAAGATGAGTCAAAAACCAAGATTTCTTTCCTTACAATGGGTACAGAAAGACCAACTTGAAAAGACAGTCATTATTTGCAGAGTTCATAATAGTTTACTGGTTATTTCATAAGTATTAAATACATATGAAATGCATAAGCTTGGGTGAATATTGATAGGTAAACAGTATTTGTCAAACACAACAAATGGGCATCTGATTAAAAGTTTTAAAAAGGTTTAGTCTGCTGTGTCTAAAATGAATGAACTAAATTTCTTCTCATCATAGGAAAAATAGAAGAACTGTCTAGTCAGTTACATCACAATCTGGAAGAAGAAGGAACTCAAAGGAGGTAAGTCCTGTCACCATGTAATTTTTCCTCTTTGAAATAGATGGGAAAAGAGCAAAATTTCCAAAGAATGATAAGATGGAGAGCCATAGCCTTACTTAAATCTGTGATCTACATAGATCTACAGAAGAGCTGTATGCTCCTACAAAGAAGTAAAATGGCCTTGCTAGAATCTTACATGTACAACACTCTGTATTGGATACTCAATATGTGAACCAATAATTTTCTTTTAATAATTTATTTTATTTTCAATTAGATGTAAAAACAATTTTAATATTCATTAAAAAAAAATTTGACTTCCAAGTTTTCTCCTTCTCTCTCCCCTCCCAGGGTGAGAGTCTTTTCTCAGGGAGAGTCCCTGAGACAGTAAGCAAAACTCAATAATTTTCTCAGTGAAACAAATGAAATTACTTATTTCCAGGAAAGAAGTTTTCTTCCCACATGACTCTACTAGTAGAATTAGAACCAAACCAAGAATTGAATTAACATGGGAAGGAGATACCATTCTGACCCTGTGTCTCTCTGAAGACCTAACTGATAACCCTCTCTTCATCTCTCAGATATTCTGTCCCCTATCTTGTCACGTGTTCTTCTGTTTCCTTTGTCTTCCATTCTGAATTCTCTACCTTGCACACAAAAGAGACTTGATAAGTGTTTGCTGAATTGATCATAGGGAGTAAAAGTAACTACAGTTATAAAAATATAGAATGTTTTTTGTTGGGCTTTTAAAACTCTTCATAATCTGCCTCCTTCTGACCTTTTCAGTCATCTTAAATCTTATTCCATCTTCCAACTTCATGTATTTGCACTTGCTATGCCAATGCCTGGAATGCTCTTCCTCCTCATCTGTGTCTCCCAGCTTTTACAACTTCCTTCAGGTCTTACCTCATGCAATAAACCTTTCCCAATCATCCTTAGTCTTAGTGATTGTCTCAAATTTATCCTGTACTTTATTGTGTAGAGTTACCTGCATGTTGTCTCCTTCAATAGACTGTGAGCTCCTTGATAGCAGGGACTAGTTTTTGTCTTTCTTTGTATCCCCAGGGCTTAGCACCATGTCTTGGAACATAGCAGGTATTTAAATCTTAGTTATCTGCCTGATTACAAACCTAATAATTAGGTAACCAGAAATAGCTGGGAGGGGGACAGCGGAGGATGGATAGTTACAAGAAAGGAAGGAAAGGCAGGCAAGTCAATAAACAAATTTTTGTCCAAATTGTCTCAGGTTCTTCCTTTCCTAATCTCAGTTTAGGGCCATACTTCTGCTTTTTGAGTAGAGCATCAGAAGGATTTTTTCATAAGGGTAAAAGTCAGTTATGGACCTGATAGGAAGTGAGCTCACCATGATGGTCTGACAGTACAAGTCCCCTTCTCCTTAGAACCATGGAAGTCCAGAATGAAATGCACACCAAAGAAAAGGAGAAGTTGATGGGGACCATTCGGGAAATGCAAGAAGCCAGTGATCACTTGAAGAAAAAATTTGAAACAGAAAGTGAAGTCAAGAGCAGTTTCAAGCAGGAAGCATCTCGTCTCAGTATGGAAAACAGGGTAAGAACTGTTGCCATTTTTTCAATGTGAGGTTAAACATCTGGATGGCCTGTAAGAATGTTAAGAATTCTAAAACCCAGAACAAGCTGAGACTTGTCTTTGCTGACAAAGATAACAAAAAATGTCATTTATTTCAAAGCTTTTCGGGGGTGAAGGGGGAAGATCAAGGAAGGAAGAGGCCTGTTGCTTGGGTCAGATAGGTTTGTGATAATGATGAAGAGGAAAAGAATGGTTCTTCATTTGCTTCTATATTTCCGTGAAGAAAAACTCTCAGACTGAGAAATAAGACAAGGCCAAGGATGAGAATCCCTGGGCATGGGGAGACAGAAAGCACAACCTACAAAATTTCAGAGTATTTTAACAGGGGAAGGGTGTATATAGACTTCAGTAAGACCTTGAACTAAGGGAGAAAAATTACATCTGTATTCCTGCTCATCTTTGACTTCCTTTGTAGTCTTACGTATTTTATTTCACACATTTAAAAGCATGATTTTATTCATCCAAAGCCTTATTCATAGGCTTCCCCAGACTTCCAAAGGGTTCTGTGACACAAAAAAGGTTAAGAATCCCTGCTGTAGGGGAAGAGAGGGTTGGATTGGAGTGAAGAAAAGTAACATGATGAGTTTCGGAGTAAGGGCAACCTAATTTCTATCCCAAGTTCTGCCAGCAGTTAGCTTTGAGCCCCTCTCGGGTCTCAATTTCCTAATCTATGAAATGTGACTAGTCAAATGAATTCACCTGTAAAGTGCATTGAACATCTACCATTCTGCGATTCTTAGTGTCTACACTTAGTCTCTAAACTGTCCCAACACACAACCACAATCCTAGTCCACCAAAGAAGCAAGCACTTTTTGTGGGGGCAGGTCCCTAAAGCACTTCTTTACTCTCTATAGAGGAGACTGTAGATATAAGTTAGTTAAGATTTTAAGTCAGGGGTGTTCTGGTAAGTGTTTAACAACCAACTCTATTAGGAGAAAAAAATGTGCCATGACAAACGTTTTAAGTTTAATCTGCATTATTAACATTTTCTCCATCACTCCTTCAAGTGTAGATAGTTAGCAAACCAAAAAATCAAGGCCTGCTCTGTGGTGTGCCAATTACCAAGGCGCAATGCGTCTGCTGAAAATTTAACTATTGGCTCCAGCTGGCTCCAACACAGTCCATCATAGATGATCCTGATCTGGGGGTAGAGTCTCACTAGTAGCTAGCCAGTGAATAAGAGTCAGTTCTCTTCCACAGATTAAAAGGAAGCTACTTACTGAATTCCCTCTAAAGGATACCTAGCATTCTGTCATCCCTTTTTAAGTATTTTAGGATGTAGGTGTGGCTGTATATGTGTGTATCCCTGTATGAAGTGTTTTTGAAGGGGAAATATTTGGGTCAACATCCTGATCACTTTACATTGGCATAGCTTTAGAATCTGGAACCAAGAGGCCTTAGAGATCATTTAGTTCAACCCTCTTATTTTATAAATGAAGAAACTGAAGCCTGAAGGGGAGGGGGGGTAGTGATTTCCCCTCAGTAAATAGCAGAATTAGAATTCAACCTAGGACAATGAATGCCATACCAAGAGCCCTTTCTTCTCCATCACACTGTATTGTGTGTGTTGATGTGTGACTGTATGTTTGTATGTATATTTTGATGATTTTCTATTTGTATGTGAAGATATGAGAGAATATATGTATAATGAGTGTGAGTTTTCCCTATATGTGCCTTCTGTGTGTGTTTATGCATCTATCTCTCTGTGAGTATGTGTAATGTGTTCTCTGTCAGTGATTCTCATAGTGGTCAGAGAATCTCCATAATCTCTGTATCCTTCTATCTTAAAGGTTCCCATCTCCCAGTAAGTGTAACCAAGTCTAAGAAGGTTATTTAGCATTAATTCTTCTAAAAGAGCGTAACAAACACTGTCCAGGAAGCAATCACTGAGCCAGAGAAACATCAGCTCACAAATGACTCTGAGACCAATGGGAACAAATCCTATTTTTCACCAACAAAAAAAATCTAAGAGAAATTTTATTACTACAACTGAATCTTGACTCTTTATCAGTACAGCATGGGAAATGGAGGACTGTCAAGTGGCAGAAAATAAAAGTGATTTGTTGCCCAACCTGGGATCATAAATCTAGAGGGGAAATGGCCATCAAGGTCATCTGCTGCAACCTCTCCTTTTTACAGAGAAGCAAACTGAAATCCACAGAGTTTAAGTGGTTTGCGCCCAAGTCACACAAGGGGTGATAGAGATAGGGTGTCACCATTGAATCTCTGCATAGGGGAAGCTGAAGTTCAATGTATTCATGTTGCCAAAGCTGTAGAAGCACTGGAGAGATCTGAACCAAGAAAATAGTACACACTTCCTCTCTAGATCTCTGAGTGTTTTTTCCTTTCCCAAGGGAATTCCTCCCTGGGATACATACATACAAGAGGTAATGCCTGTATGAAAAGTAGATTGACAGCATCAGTACTTCCACTAAAGGATTTAGGGGAACCACATAGTGGAAATGGGGTTGTATTGATTTGACTGACCTATTCCTAAATGCGCTCAGGGGGTGATGACAATGAGTATTGTGAATGCAGATGGAGAGAGCTAGCGTGTATGTGGTGTTTGGGTCTCCTCCCCTCACTTTATCATGAAGAGGCAGAGTGTTCTCAAATATCGTTATCAGTACCATGCAAAGATTTACGATGCTCTTGAGCTCATTCACACTAAAACTGGTGGAATAAGTGATGATGCATCTGTTTCAAACTCATCAAAAAGCTGCTTTCTAAGTTCCACCAGCTGAGCCCAGCGGGCATTGGTATGTAACATCTTGTGTCAAAGGAAGCCACCTTCTAAAAAATCAAACCAATGAGCTTATCAGCCAATTTTCTTTTATTGTTATAGGATCTTGAAGAAGAGTTGGACATGAAAGATAGAATCATTAAAAAGCTGCAAGATCAAATCAAGACTCTAACCAAGACAAGTGAGAAAGGTAAGAGAGATTCAGGGAACACCATTCTTGGCTGGCTGTCAGTACATCTCCCAATAGTGTCCACAAAGGAATGGGACCTTCTTTTGTATTTGCATTTTAATATGGGACCCCAGGCAAGTCATTCAACCTCTGTTCGCCTTAATCCACTGGAGAAGGAAATGATAAAACCACTCCAGTGTCTTTGCCAAGAAAACCCCCAAAAGGATCACAAACTGAACAGCAACAACAAATACAAGTCTTGAAAACCAAAATGGCTTCGAAAAGCAAAGGAATGTATTTTTAATGATAGATTTTCTGACGCTCTCAGAGACTGAAGGGGAAATATCTAAGGGAGGTAATCCTAGTCAGTACCCCTCAGGACCTACTGTATCTGTAGATACCCAATTGACCAGTTTATAAGAACAACCACAATGTGATTTTAACCTCTTCCTCTATCAAACTATCTTTTCTTTAACCATGGAAATGAACAGGGATTAAAATTGATCTGATTTTCCTCTTTAATCTGTTACACCCACATCCATATTCACTGTGGCCACCCTCCAAGAAAGGTAATTAGAGGGAGGTGGAGAAACCAAGGAAATGGGTATTTCATCTTGAACGTTGGCTGCCCAGCATAATTAGGCTTTCCTCCTCACATGTGCACACCGTGTGGAAAGGGCCATTGATCCACTATCCAGTGGTTTCTTCTTGTCTTTCATTCTTCTTGACTGCTCTACTGCATGAGACATCGCTGACAACCCAGAACTGATCTGTTTTTCCCTGCGGCATCTCTGCCTCTATTTCATTCTCCCTTCTCCCATTTTATTTAGTAGCTTTTCTGCTTCCTTTTTGTTCAGCGATGAGTTGAATTAGATAGCCTCTGAGGTGCCATTAACTCTAAATCAGTAATTCTCCTTCCCTTAAATATGATCTTCCCCCAGACCTTTGCCCTTGACTCCCTGAAAGCTGGAGGGTGTCCACAATAGCGGAAGTGGGAGTAGTCGCCATTTGGTTAGCTTTTGAATGCCCTGTCTGGCACTAGACTTGTATGCTTTTCTGACTGTGAAGTTCTATTTCCAGCCAACGAGGTACATGCTTCTTCAGAACACAAAGAATACATCGGAATGATGGAGTATAAGAAGGAAGATGAAGCCAAGCTGGTGCAAAACCTCATTCTCGGTACCTTTCTTGGACACTTGGGATATTTTCATTAGGCTTAGGAATTTAGCTATTAGGCCAAACCATAGTGACCAGAGACTGATCACCAAAGAGATCTTTCACATTCTTTCCTCCCCACCCCCTTCATTTATTGTCCTTCCCTGCCTTCTTTCCCTTTCTCTACCGTGTGGCCTTGGGACTAAGTCCCACCAGGACCAAAAATGGTCTAAGGAACAAATCTTACCCAGGAAATTCACATGTGATTAACTCCCCATAGTGGCCACTGCTGCTTTTGTGCCCCTTCTCCTTTCTGAAAAAAGTGTAGTCTGAGGGAAGGTGGGATGAGCTAGGACTTCAGACTCCTGTTCAGGCCTTAAATTCATGGAATTTGTGGTGCAAAGTAGACGTGATAAATCAGTGGCACTCATGTCTACAGGTCAAAGAAAGAGTTGGGCAGGACTGAGCAGGAAAAAATACACCAAACACCATTGCCATCTGTCATATTAGAAGAAATTAGAGCAACCCTCATTTGAACAAATACTAGCTGAATTCATACTCTGTGATTCTAATTTTCTTCCCTCTGTCACCCCCTAGATTTGAAGCCACGTGGCGTGGTTGTGAATATGATTCCAGGCCTGCCAGCTCATATCCTATTCATGTGTGTACGTTATGCAGACTCCCTAAGTGATGTCAGTATGCTGAAGTCCTTCATGCACATCACCATTAATGGCATCAAGCAAGTCGTTAAGGTGAGAGTAACATTTCCTCACAAATTTGGGGAGGGGGCTTCCTTCCTAGGTTATGACTTGGGTTCAAATTCCAAATTTCAGCTCTGAAACAATCAATCAGGTGACCGTGGGAAGTCTTTCAGCCTCTGAGGCCTCATTTCTTATCTGTAAAAAGGGGATAACGATATTTGTACTCAACGTCATGGTGGTGTGATGAAGAAAATGTTTGTAAACCATAAACTGTGAGTTTGTTATTGTGGCTATTATCATTAACTTAGGATTGGAGGGTGAAAGAATAAGAGGAATTAAAAAACAAAAAGGAAATCTCCCAAAGGACGGGAAGAAATATGAGAGTTGTTTTCAATAAGATAAGTTGTTGGGGTTTTTTTTAAAATACACTTTAAGGGAGAGTGACTTATTCTTCCCTCAGTCAATCATTAGGAATTTCTTGTGTCCTACTGATTGGAGAATGCTTCAATTTAATCAGGGACTCCCCTGATCCACCTTACTTACAATAACTTAGTACCACCGCAGTTTTTATGTGGGGAGATGGCGGAGGCAGGGATTAGATTTTTTTTTTTTTGGCATAGCCTCAGAGGGCAAGGTAAAAAAATTAAATTCTGGTTTGTCAGCAATGTCTCGTGCAGCAGAGCAATGGAAAGGAGGTAGGTTTCTGATCAGTGTAAAGGAAAAAATGGAATGGGCTGCCTCAAGGAGTTAGTGACTTGGCCCTTTCTAGAGATCTTTAGCAGGGGCTGGATGATTCCTTATCAGGATATTGTAGATGGGATTTGTTATGTGGGGTAGTAGGTTGGATAAAGCAAATGCGTTCTTGGATAAATGGAATTCTAGTGCAAGCAGCTTTTAAGACTAACCAAGTCTCTCCATTTCTATCTTGTGGCATCCTTGCAGGCCACCCAAGTCTTTCCTTCATATATAACCAGAGGAAAATGACTAATATGTTGAGTGAAAATGTCTTGTTTTGCTAAGAAAAGTAGATTTAAAGAATCTGATAGGTAGATCTTCAGTTTGATCAACTGATAGACATACCATTAGTTCAATAAATGCCCTCATTTTTCTTTTAGTCAAAGGAAAGATGTAGAGTGATTATGTTAATATGCTAAGGACTATTATGTACGTGGAAGAAGGTATAGACTTATTTTGCTTGGCTATAAGGGGAAGGTCTAGATATAATGGATAAAGGTTGCAAAAAGGAAGATTTAGGCTTCCTAATAATTAGAATTATCCAAGTAAGTCAGTAGCTTGGGCTGTCTTGAGATGGCCAAGACATACTGTCCTCATCTAAGGTCTTATCAAGCAGAAGTTGAGCAACCACTTGTTGGTTCTTTGGTAGAAGGAAGAAAGAAAACAAAAACTCTTGTAGTCCATGGCTTGCTTAGTTGTCTTGTAAGAGTTATTGATCAAACAATTTTCTTGTGATCTCCTGGTGGCAACATTCCTTACTATGACTCAGTTTCTATAACTGCCATCTCATCGAATTGGCTACCAAGTCATTTTACTAGGCAAAGAATGCATGTCTTGCTTTAGTTCTATTATCAAGCCATGCAAAAAGAAGAAAAGGGCTATTCTGAAGCCAATCCTTGACTTTCCATTACACAAAAAGAACAATTTCTTATATTTGTGGATTCCTTGGCATTTAATTAAAGATCTAGCTTGTTTGATGTAGCAGAAAATGTTTCAGAAACAGCACAGAGTGGATGAAGTAGATTTCAGTTCAAAACCACCTTTAAAACATGGATTGTGTGATCCTAGGCAAGTCTTTGTGTTGATGGAAAGCACTAACTTCATGGAGGCCCAGGAAAGGCTTCTTGCGGAAGGTTGAGTTGAAACTTGAAGCCAGGAGCCAGCATGGGAGACAGCCAGGTGTGTTTCAGTCATATATGAAACATATTCAGGGAGATAGCCACAGGAAAAGAACTTTTGTACTGTGAATAATCGTCTACTATCTGTTCTGTAAATTCAGATTTTCATATAATAGATCTTGTAGAAGTAGGTGAATCTTTTTTTTCAGCACCAAAAGAGTGCTTTCTGTCAGAAACCCAGAGTTTCCCTATTTTTCTGCACTGAATTCTTCCACACTAGATATTTATAAAGTAGAACATATGCATGCATTACACATTTAAGACACTGGGACTGATCAGAAATGAACAAAAATTCCTTCCTCTCTTGCATCTTCAATCTCTGTAGTTGTCCTGGCTTGTCCTTCTCTACCTTTAAACATGTCTAGGTCTTTTGCATCTTAAAACAAGTCTTTACTTGCCCTCTTTTGGCTGTTTGTCTTTTTTTTTTTTCCCCATCAAACTTTTTGAATGAGTAATCTACATTCACTCTTTCCACTTCCTCAGTGTTTCCACCCCCACCACTCCCATGAAATGAAATTCAGTGAACTCATTCCCCTTAATCTTTCTGCAGTGCATATGACACAGCTAATTATCTTTCTTGAAACTCCCTACTCTTGACTTCCATGACACAATATCTTGATTTTCTTCCTAAAATATTAACCCCTTCTACCCTCAAACTAGTAGAGTTCTCAAATCTCAGATATAGGTTCTCTGGTCTTCTCTATCTCTACTTTTTTCTTTCTAATTATTTTAACTATCATGTCTAACACTGCTACAGAGAGCCATAAGCTCATTGTAAGGAAGAACTGGTAAATGCTGCTTCTAGGGATGATGGATTGTCCCTCAGTGGAGGTCTTCACAGAGAAATCTGATGATGACCATTTATCACGTTGTAGAGGGGATTTTTTACTAAGTGTGACTTAAACTAAATGGTTTCCAAGATCCCTCTGAAATTCTGTGGCTGTTTTTTTACCTTTACCTTTGGTGTTGCTAAACTTTAGTTCTCTTATCTCCAACAGCTGTATGTACACGGTTACCTCACACTCAAAACATACCAAATTGAACCAATCACCACTCTCCTTCTCTGCCTTCTAAAATGGATTCTTCCACTTAATTTCTCTATTTTATAAGATTATAAATTTAGAGCTTGTAGATCTTAGACCTTATACTATAATCCTCTCAATACTTCCCTTTTCTTTTTTTATTAAAATAATATTTTATTTTTCCTCAATTACATGTAAAGCCAATTTTTGACATTCATGTCAAAATTTTTGAGTTTCAAACTCTCTCCCTCACTTTCTGAGACACTAAGCAATTTGATATAGGTTATACATGTTCAATCATACAAAACATAAGTAAAGACAATTAGAAAGTGAAAATAGTATCCTTTGATCTGCATTCAGACTCCACCAGTTCTTTCCCTGGAGCTGACTGGCATTTTTCATCATGAGTCCTTTGGAATTGTACTGGATCATTGTATTGCTGAGAAGAGCTAAGTCATTCACAGTTGTTTATCATATATTACTGCTATTACTGTGTATAATGTTCTGGTTCTGCTTACTTCACTTTTCATCAGTTTGTGTAAATCTTTCCAGTTTTTCTGAAATCAGCTTGCTCATAATTTCTTATTGCACAGTAATATTCCATTACAATCATATACAACAACTTGTTCAGCCATTCCCCCAATTAATGGGGATCCCCTAAATTTCCAATTCTTTGCCACTAACAAAAGAGTAGCTATAAATAGTTTTGTACATATATGTCCTTTTCCTTTTTTAAAAAATCTCTTTGAGATCCAGACCTAGTAGTAATATTGCTGGATCAAAGGGTATACAATTTTCTAGCCTTTCAAATGTATTCCAAATTACTCTCTAGAGGGTTGGATCAGTTCTCAACTCCATCAACAATGCATCTAATCCTCTCATTGTATAAAGAAAGTGAGGCCCTAATTTTGCAGTGACATAAAAGGAGTGTCTTAAGCAGAGTTTGATCATCTAACTGCAAAGTCAACCCACCATTATCCCAAGATCAAAAAACTCAGAATCGACTGTGGTTCTTAACTTTTATTTATAAATCTAGTCAGTCACTAGGTTCCACCAGGTGACACATTCCATTATTGCTACTTCCATGATAGGTCCAGGCCTTTTTTATACAATGCCTGCATCACTGAAAAAAGCCTTCTATTTAGTCTCCTTTTCTCTAGTTCTCCTCACCCAACCAACCTACTATATTCATGTATGTATGTATGTATATGTATTTATATGTATATATGTATGTATCTAAATACATACATACATACACACATATATATATTATATATAAAGAGAGAGAGAGAAAGAGACTGACTCCTGTCAGATTGATTTTCTTAAAAGAGCATTCATTATGTCATTCCACTATTAAGAAACTTCCATGGTTAAGGTTTGGAGTTAGACAGAGGACAGTCTAACTGTAGGTAAATTATACTAAGAGAAAGGGTAGCCCATTTCCCCACCAACTGATAACCTCTCAGGTCTTGCTGGCCAACCTCCAAAGGGACACGGACCAGTATTCTTTAGAACAGAGGTGTCAAACACCCACCAGATTAAAATGTAATTGGGAAATATTTATCATAATAAATAAAGATACAATCAAACATAGATAATATTACATTTTAAAATTAAGTCAATCTGTGGTCCACAGGGATCCTTGTGTATGAATTATTGGTTCCTGTTTCTGTTTGAGTTTAATATCACTACTCTACTGTAGGAAGAGAGGATGTCCTTTTGAATGATGATGTTCTAAAGGAGAATCCTACCAGCCCTGACCCAATAATACTTTGGGGAAGGCATTGCAAATAACGGATTCAGCATGAGGCTTGAAGTCAGACAATGGCAGTGTGTATTTGTGAGACAGTAAATAGATAAGTCCAACTAAAGCAAAGAGGAGTTGGAGATAACAATAACTCATGAATATGACACTTAAAAGTGCTTCCTTTAATTCTCACAGTAATGCTGGGATGTTGCCAAGGTTGTAAAAGGAGTATTTAAAGCAGAATTTATACCCAGATTTTTTTTAATACAAGTGAGGACCTTTGTCTATTCTGCCATGTTGCTCCTCAGTTGTGCAAGCTTTCAATCATTGGGGATTTTCAAGGGAGAGGGAGTTACACAATGGAAGCTATGTTGTAGTAGGATTAATCTGGGGGAAATACAAAGGGTTAATTGGAAGGGAAAGAGACTGGAAATGTGACCAGTTAGCATATTATTGTAGTAATACAAACATATGGTGATGAGATCTAAACTACGAAAATAACTATGGAGATGAAAGGAGGGGACCCAGGATTTCGTGAATGACTTGGATGGTCGGGAAAAGAGAAAGGGAGGGATAAAAGATTTTAAATCTGTGTGATTAAAAGAAAGATACACTTTAATCTCCTCCACAACTCTATGATCCAGTCTTCCCTCCGAGAATAACTTCTATCTACACGTCATATATCTTGAACGGACATCAACGTTTGCATGTTGTCTTCCCTCCCATTAACTCCTTAAGGGCTGAGATTGGCTTTTTACCTCTCTTTGTGTCCCCAGGATTTACTATACTGTCTGACACATAGTAGGCACTTAAATAATGCTTGTTGACTAGCTGATTACAGGAATAAAAATGTTGGAAGAGAGGCAAACTCACTTGGCACTTAACAAATGTTTCTCAATTGAGTCCACCTCTTTCATCAGGGTACTCTAAATAATTTTCCCATTCATTGAATATGTAATATCTATGCTCTCACTTTGTTATTTGATCACATATTTCACTATTACTTAAATATCTCATGTGTATTTATCTTAGCTCCTGAACTAGCAGGTAAATTCTGCTTATAAGGCAAAGACTATGTCCTACCTTTCTTTTGTATCTCCTTCAATGTCCAGAACACTACTCTGCAGATAACAAGTACTAGATAGATGTTTAGTAGACTTTAAGGAAATATTTGTTTAATGAATGAATAAAAACCATTTTAGCCAAATGCTTCCTTAGGGCACTGGTTTTCAAGTCACCAGGTAACTAGGTGCCCATACAGGAAAGATGATGAGTGTTAACATGTCTTGGAAACACTAGTGTTAGATGTTGCTAACTGTGTGCCTTCATCTTTCTCTAGGAACATTATGAAGATTTTGAGATGTTGTCCTTTTGGCTTTCCAATACATGCCACTTCCTCAACTGCCTGAAACAGTACAGTGGAGAAGAGGTAGAAACTAGCTACCTAGCATTTTACAGGCCATTCTAGGCAATCTAGCAGGAACTGATAGAAGGAATGTGCTGATACTGTCAAGTTTTGCTGCTCTAATGACTGTAACAATATCATCTTTCATTCATACTTTATGATTGTCAAATCCCTTTGATATGCTTTACCTCAAATGATCATCAAAAATGTACTGTGAAGTATATAGTGCAAGTTACTCTTATTCCGATTTAAAAGATGAAGCAATTGAGATTTGTCCAACTTCGCGTAGCCACAGCCATTGGCATAGCACCCCCATTTAGTCTTCATGGCATGACCTAAAGCTCATAGAAGCATAGATTTTGGCTTATGTATTGATTACTGAGTTGAATGCACAGATACTAATATTAACTTTGCTATCTCTAATGGTAGTCACTGGTCTTTCCTACGTATGTCACTTAGGATCTGTTCTTTAACATTTGCAAGAGATGTTTAGTAAGCCAACAAAGACGGACAGCATTCATTTTAATCATCAGCATTATTTCCATAAATAATAGACCCACCTTGAGAAGAGGTGAGATATCCTGAGGCTGGATTATTGACTGTCATTATTGCTGATGGTATAGACTATTCTATTATCAATAGTCCTCAGGAAAAAAAAATTTTAAAAGTCAATCCCTTGACAAATGTCATGAAGCTACAGTCAGAGGATCCAAGAAGAGAGTGAAGGGAGGTTTATTTTTATCTCTGGCAGTCTGGAAAGATCCCAGTTGTCATCCTCCACATTGGGATAGTTTAATTACAAAACAGCTATGAAGGGACATTACATATTGGTTCTTAAAAAGGGAATAGAAGCTGGGCAACCAGGCCTTGAATGATAGACTACACTCTTAACATATCGGTTTATTTGATTATGCTAACTTAATCTGTTCATTTGGTTTGCTATTTTTCTTATAAGCGTTACCCACTTCCTGCAAGAGAGGTAGGTGATGGATGCAGAGACAAGATTGAGAAATGTTTTTCAACATGGCCAATGCAGTCATGTTTTGCCGAACTATACGTTTTTATAAATAGAAATTTGTGGTTTTGCTTTCCCAATGAGGGGGTGGGGTGAGAAGGAAATCATGCACCTAAAGTACCTAAAAATATAAAGAAGGGTCATAATAGCTCATGATCAAATTAGTGAATGAGTACATTCGTTATCTGTACGTACTTAATAATGGCCATTATAATATCAGAGCAAATGGTCTTCTAATGTTTATTTTCCCACAATTGATTTTCAGGAATTTATGAAGTATAACACTCCACGTCAAAATAAGAATTGTTTGATAAATTTTGACCTTTCAGAGTACAGACAGATTCTCAGCGACGTGGCAATACGGATATATCATCAATTCATTACTGTGATGGAGAATAATCTTCAACCGATGATAGGTAAGACAGGACTGGCTAATCAGCTAAGATGTGACAACATAGAGGATATTTGGGTATAGTTGAATAGTATGAGTGACATATTTTTAGGGTGTCGGTAGTTTATTTTATATCTATACACGTTCTTTTTTCATTCTTTATTTATCATGACCTCATAATCTATAAATGGGATCTCATTACTATTGATAACGTATGTCTTTTAAGAAAACTTTCACTTTTTACCTTTTTCTCTTTTCTTAAAATCTCTATGTACTTTTTGTAATTTCCAATATTTCCCCCTATTCTTTGATTTTAATAGTTTCAAGTCAGGAGTAGAGTGTTTCCATGAAAAAATTTTCCTCTTCCCTTCTCAGGAAGATAAAAGAAGATGCTCCAAATCTTACATTGTAGATCCAAGGTATCTCAGAAGCTCTCTAGTCTAACCCACACCTGACCAAGGATGCTCTCTGTAAGATCACTGAATGGTGGTCACTCAGCTTTTCTTGAAGACATCTATAGAGAGAGAATTCCTCCTCCAAAAATAGCCCATTCCACATGTGGATAGCTCTAATTGTTAAGGATCATCAAGCCCAAATCTGATTAAGTGTAATTTCTATCCACTCTACCTAATTTTACTTTCTGAAGATAACCAGAACAGGTCCATTCCACTCCCACCCCCCAAAAAAATCATCATCTCTTTAGGTTCAACATCTCCAGTTCCTTCCATCATTTCTTACATGGCATGGTCTCAAGGTTCTTCACCATTTTATTATTTATCAAAATATTTAAATAAATATTTATTATTTATTATATGATTGTTGACTTGTTCCATTTGCAGTCCACTAAAACCACAAGATCATTTTCATACAAACTCCTATCTAGCTGACTTTTCTGAATATTATACTTGTGAATCAAGAGTATAAGACATCCCTATTAAATTTCTTCTTTTTAGATTTGTCTTCTTGAAGAATCTTTTTGAATTCTGTCATCCAAATCCATTTAGCATCACATTCTTTGTGGCCTCATCTAAGACATTGATAAAGACATCAACTAGTACTGGACTAAAAACATAGCCTGTGGACAGTATATGAGAAACGTCCTTCCATGTTGATGGGGACCTGTTAACAATCACAGTTTGGGTCTGGATAGTCTACCAGTTATGAATCCACTTAATTATATCATCTTCCTTCCAGCATCTATCCATTTTATCTGATTTCATTAAATGTTTTGTTGAAGCCTCTGCAAACACATATATGCATCCATCTAATTAGGTACCCCTTCAACCCTTATACCTATGAGTCATTGAGCAACTTTCGTCTGTGGTGCTAATGCCATGCAATTCAGTTTAATCCAACAAGTATTTATTATGTGGTTATTCTGTGCCAGGCACCATGCTAGGTTCAGGGATTTGCAGACAAAAATGAAACAGCCTTTGCCCTCAAGAAACTTTTGTTGTACCAAGTGCAAAGGATATGTATATAGGTGTGTCAATAAAAAGTTACTACTGTAATTATTTTCAAAACAATCTTTAGCCTCCTAAAAATGAAATGTATATTCTCCACAAATGACAACAGCAAATAACAACCACCTTGTGGTGTGAGAAATGTTTTCCATGTTTCTTTTCATATCTTTCTTCAGTACCAGGAATGTTGGAATATGAAAGTCTTCAAGGAATTTCTGGCTTGAAACCAACAGGATTCCGTAAGCGGTCCTCCAGCATTGATGACACAGATGCCTACACCATGACCTCCATCCTGCAGCAGCTCAGCTATTTTTATACCACTATGTGTCAGAATGGGCTGGACCAAGAGCTTCTAAAGCAGGCTGTAAAGCAGCTTTTCTTTCTGATAGGAGCTGTCACCTTGAATAGTCTATTCCTTCGCAAGGACATGTGCTCTTGTAGGAAAGGAATGCAGATAAGGTAAAACTAGTAAGCCTCTTAGCAAACTGTGGTTGGCTGGAGAGAGAAACAGTTGGGAGGGGTTGTAGGAAAAGCTTTTTAAAGCAGAGGGCACACCATATGTAACCCTTTTCCATCCATTATACTGGACGTGAGTCCCATCCTGCTTGTTCTGTGAAAGATGGTATAGAACGTTAGAAGATATTAACATTTTCATTTTCACATAGGACACTTATGCTTTAACAAGTGCGATAAACCCAAGAACCAAGAACTCTAACTTTCTTCCATTTTTGCCTTCTGGGGGTTCATTGTCCCCTTATTAATATTCAGCACCTACTCTGTGAATAACAGTAAAGGAGATATAAAGAAGTGTGAGACGTAACTCCTTGCCTTTGAAAAAATTACCATCTTGAAGAAATGGAATGGGAAAAGCTAACTAACAGGAGACAATAAACTCTTAGAGGAGTTCAGGAGAGAAAATCCCTGTAAAGTGGGATGGTCAGGATGGATAGGATGTAAATAGGACCTTTAAGGACAGAAAGAATTTAGTCTGTTGGAAAGAAGGGGATAAAGTGAGGAAAAGAACGAAGAAAGGCCCAGGTATGTGCTGCTGCACAGTGACCAGTGTAAAGGTTTGAACTGGAGGAAGTAGTAGGAAATAAGATTGGGGCCAGATTAAGGAAGGCTTTGAGTACCAGACTCAGGAAATGGAACATCATCCTATAGATGACAAAAAGCCATTTGAAGACAGGTAGATTTCATTATTAGTATTAGATGCAAGAGGCTACAGCTGCATAGAAGCTATCCATTTGAAATCATTCAAATTAAAGCCAACATGGAAATAGCTTTCCAGATAACCTCTGTTCTACCACTAGGCAGAATGACCACTTTTTCCCCCAGAATTCCCAAGCAGATGTCCTGCAGTGCTCTGATATGATCTAGTCTTTGTTTAAGGGAACCCAACATCTGAATGAGTCACAGTTTTAATAAACTCTCAGTCCACTGATGGGTCTTCCAACATGGGGTATGGTATAATGGCAGAGATAGGCATACACAACTCCAAGTCCTACTGAACTTACGTTGAAGATTCAAGACTCAAAAAGCTTCTGATCTCAGAGGTTTATTTCTATTACCTGTCACAAAACCCCATCCAAAAGGAAGAACCAAAGAAGGCACATTTATGTAGCCCTCTCTTCTGTGGAGCTAAATGCTTTTTTAAGATGCTTTACAGTCACTCTGTGACTCCCGTAAGATACATAGGTTTGGCGCAAGAGACAATAAGGCACAGAGAAGGTGAATAATTTATTCCAAGTTACAAAGAGAATTAGTGTAAACTCCTTATGTGTAGTTCACTCTTTATGTTTGTATATACACAGTGCCTGGTATATAATAGGCATTTAATAAATGCTTAGTGATTGGCTTCAATAATTAATAGTGAATACAGTTAATATTTAAAAATATTAATAGTTAATAGATTATCTCTGAGGCCTCTTGGAGTTCTAACCTGTGATGCTGTGAGCCAAGAAGTCCAGATTTTAGAAATGGAAAGTGCAAAGACAATGGTGGCTAGCCAAGATGCTCTGGGTGAATAGAAATGATGTGTGAGTGAGTGAATGAAAGGAGTTTGCACTAACTTATCAATCAAAACAATTTAACCCTAGGACAGAGTTGAAAGTTGAATAGACTGAGACTCTTAGGTAGGGGATGGGGCAGGGGGGCATGGTTATACTCTACAACATTTTAAAATTTTCCAAGTTTTTTGCTCACAACCCTATGAGATAAGAGTGGGAAAGTGTTATCATTCTTATTTTATAGATGAGGAAACTGAGGCTCTGAAATGTTAAATAACTGAATTGTGCTTACACATTTAACTAGCAAATGTCTCAGTGAGGAAACTTAACCTCAGGCCCACCTTTTATCTCCTTGTAAAGTCAATAGATCCAAAGTTTTCTCTATGCCATTTTAATTTTCATATGTAATTTTGTTAAGCTTTTTCCTTTTTTTCCTCTTTTCTAGCTTACCAATAATTTGCAACAACCATTCCTTCCCTTTAAGACTATTTCCCAACCCCTTAGGTTTTACTGTTCTCCTGTTCTACTGTGGTCATGAGGATCTCATATGAATTATGACATTCCCCCAGTAAGCCCTGACTCATACCCAGGAAGTGTTAATAGATATGACTGCCTCTTCCAAAGGGTTGCAAAAAAAAAAAAATAGAATGGGCCGAATTCATGTTCACATCTACTTTTGCTCCAGGTGCAACATCAGCTACTTAGAAGAATGGCTTAAAGATAAGAATTTGCAGAACAGTGCGGCAAAGGAAACTCTGGAGCCGCTTTCTCAGGCTGCCTGGCTGCTCCAGGTCAAGAAGATCACAGATACTGATGCCAAGGAAATCTGTGATCAATGTACTTCACTATCTCCTGTACAGGTAACGAGACATTCCTTACCCCAGGCACTATCAACTGTGTTCCTGAATTATCCCAGGGGAAATACCCTAACCAGATTCTCCATTCCTACTGATATTTCTTTGGAAGAAAATATTTTCAGGTCCCTATGACTGAATTTCTCTTTATTCCCTCCATGATTTTATTTTCTCATTTCTTGGAAGATGAGGTAGGGATCAAAGAGTAACATTTCATTGAACTGCATTGTTAAAAAAAAAATCTAATGTGACTTACAAATCACCTGAACTATTATTTGGAGCCATTATATTTCATGGCTTATTATCATTTCGTGTGATGTTTTCAGATCATAAAGATCCTTAATTCCTACACACCTATAGATGACTTCGAGAAAAGAGTGACTCCATCCTTTGTACGCAAAGTACAGGTAAGATTCATAAGCAGCTTTAAAAAAAAAAGCATTGCTTCTTAAAATGAACTATCAGAGAAGTAATTTATACAATTTAAGGAGACAAAGGGAGGGATTAAAAGCAGGGGAAGGGTTATCACATATATACGCTCCCATGGGAAAAGTGTGATATTCAGTAAAGGAAGATGAGGCATTAAAAGGAAAATGGCAGTGATCTACCGAGATTTGGTTCATATGAAGACCCCTCAGGAGAAGTGGAACTAGCTCTCCCAGAGGCAAGGGTCAATAATGAACTGCACAAGCAGATACATAGGAATAATCCTACCCTATTGCAATATCCTCTCTAGCACCTGCAGGAATTGGTATTTTTGCAACAGTGAGGCACCACAGGGGGAAAAAAGTACCAGAGGGCCAATCTCTATAAGGTAATAACGAAAACTGTTTAGAAGAGAGAACCCAAAAGAGGTTAAATTCAGTTACAAATAGAGAGAATAAATAAGAGCTAAATAAATATAATGACAAAGACAACAGAAATGGAAGATAAATAATGAAGAGAATGAGGGAAAGAAAATCCTTTTTAGAAAAAAGTATAGAAAATGAACATTTAAAACTAATGAACAAAAATTAAAAGGGAGGAGAGGAATTAACTGAGAAAAAAAGAGGAGAGGAATAATACCCAGAAAAAAGCTATAA
>CM053774.1:508123-531237 GCA_028658325.1 Potorous gilbertii
AAAAAATAACAAAATCCAAGAAGCAATGAGAAAAGAAAATCCTCTTTCAAATAACTACAAAAATGCATAAAGTATCTAAGAATAAATTTACCAACATACATAAAAGACTTGCATAGATTCAATTATAAAGTTCTTCTTAAGGAAATAAATAACAATTTAAATAGCTGGAGGAATATTCAGTGCTTATGGCTGGGTCATACCAATATAATAAAAATGGTAATACTTCTAAAGTCAATTTAATTTATTTAGGGTTATTAGCATTTAATGCTATACCAAATTATAAAAGGAACTCTAGTTATACCGTAAAGCAGCAATTCTCACAACCATTTGTTTTTGTTTTAAAAATAGAGAAGTAGATCAGTGGAGCAAACTGGACAAGGAACAATCAGAAACAATGGAATTAACTGTTCAATAACATGGGAAATATAAATTACTTAGAGAAAGAAGTCCCTATTTGATAAAAATTGCTAAGGAAATTGGAAAAGTCTGGCTTAAACCAACATTTTACATTAGATTCTAAAATACACTGTAAATGGATATGTGATCCTAAAGATCAAACTATAAGAAATTACATCATATATGTCTCAGTTATGAGTAAACTATGAGGATAGAGGCCATTGCAAAAGATAAAATAGATAACTGTGATTATATGAAACTTAAAAGCTTCTTACACAGACAAGAACGATGCACATAAGATAAGAAAGATGGTGGTCGAATGGGGACATATTGTTGCATTAATGGAATCCAAAATTTAGAAACAATTAAGAAACACACACACACACATAATCAAAAACCATTCCCAGTAGAAGTGTTCAAAGTTAGAAATGTTCAAAGTTCAAATGGTTCTCAAAAGAACTGAAAAATATTTACAATCACATGAAAGAATTTTCAAAATTACCAATACTAAGAGAAATGCAAATCAAAACAAGTCAGGTTTCACCTTACACCTTGCAAATTACCAAAATGATAAAATGTTGAGAGGAGGGGATTGTGGGAAGATAGAATTACCGATGAAACTGTAAAATGATCAAACCATTTTGGAAAATAATTTGTAATTATGCAAATAAAGTGACTGGAATGTTCATATCATTTGACCCAGAGATTCCATTACAGAATTTGTAGCCCACGGAAGCCATTAATAAGGAAGTCTCTACATCTACCAAAATATTTATAGCAGTACTTTTTGTGATAACAAAGAATTAGAAACAAGATTCCCACTGATTGGGGAGTGTCTAAACAAATTGTGGCATGTGAATATAATGGAATATTATTACTGTGTAAGAGATGATGAATGTGGTGAATAGCATGAAAACAGCTACACAAACCAAGGCAGAGTGAAGTAGTCAAAGCCAAGAAAACAATATACATGACTATAAAAATATAAATGGAAAGACCCCACCCCCTACACACAAATCAAAAGTGAATGTTGAAAAATTATAAAGAACAAGTATGACTCAAAACTAGAGATACTAAAGGTTGCTTCAACTCATCTCAGAGGTGGGAAGTTTGCACATATTTTTTTGGATTTTTTTCAATGTATCTCTCAAGTTGTGTTGATTTTTCTTTTTATTTTTTTATATGAGACTGAAGAAGGGATAGTGGGGAAAACTGATGATATAAAAAAACATAAACAAAAATTTGTTTAAAAAATAAAAAAGTAAGCTCATAGGATCACTAAAAGCATCCTCAGTACAACTCCAGCAACAGACAGAACAAGGTTGATGTGTACCTGTTCCTATACAATTTTGATCTCTTCTGATAGGTCTCCTTATTTTGAAAGTTTTTCATTTCGGTGTAGCTTAGCGACTGAATATTTGGTTTGGTGACGTATTTAAAATATTATTAATTTTTACAGATTAATATGTTCTCCAGGTAATTGTGGGCAACAGTTTAGCCTTTGATAATGGTCCAATTCCAGTAGAGTTTATTGGTTGAGTTCTTATGGAGATTTTAATGCTTATATGTGTAGAATGAGAATTTGTTGTCTGTCAGTTGATGAAAGACAGTAAGCTTCTGATTTATCATTCTAGCTACCGGTCTATGCCTTGCTGAGTGTCATTACTGCTGACATTATGTGTAAATGAGACAGATGAGTAGGGAAGAGCATAGATTCTAGACTGCTAGCACAAGGAAGGAGCATCAGTGATCATTTAATCAAATCCACTCATTTTACAGATGAAAATACTGAGGCCCAGAAAGTTTAAAGGATTTGTCCAAAGTCACAGGTAGTAAGAAATGCCTGGGTTCCAAAGCTGCTGACAAGCTACTGCCCTGAGTCAGGGGGAAGACAAGAGGAACTTTCTTGTACCAGAGTACATTGAAGTTGTTTCAGTTCTGAGGATGGGGAGGAAAGGAAGGGAAAGAAAACATCTACCTGTAATTATTTTCTTGTGTTCATCCAAAGATTTGAATGAATTAAAAAAAAGTTTGCTTTTTGAGGCTTCATCACATGGGCTGACTACGAAGCTTCATGTTAAATCATTCTTTTAGGTGAGTGTGGTGTTTCTTAAATGAATTGGAAAGTTGCACTATGACGATTTCTATTATAACAAGGGGCAGTATTGTTTTGTAGAAAGACTTGGGCGCTACAATTTAGCAACTTTGTGACCTTGGACAAATCACTTAACTATGTCAGTTTCCTTCTCTGTAAAATGGGGGTGCTAATTTATTACACTATCTTATAGGGAAATTATTGCGAAGAAAGTGTTTTGCCAATTATTACAGCATCTTATATCAAAATCTCCAGCAGTAACTAATGAATCTGAAATTTTCTTGGAAGAAAACACGAGCTGTCATTAATAGTGAGAAGTTAGAAAACAGTGTAATTAATCAGTCGCCTGAAGATTGAAAGCCTAGCCTGAAACAGAGCATCTAGTGGATCAAAGTTAGTGAAAACAGTATAGGAAGTACTGGAAATAAATACGTTTATGTGTTCCCATTGGAAATCTTAGATATTCAGCAAAGAAGAATGAAAGTGTTTATTGATGTTCCCATCTTTTCTTTGACTCTCATTTCAGGCTCTACTAAATAGCCGAGAGGACACAGGCCAGCTGCTGTTGGATGCCAAATACCTCTTTCAAGTCACCTTTCCCTTTACTCCTTCTCCACACGCTCTGGAAATGATAGAGATCCCAAGCAGCTTCAAACTGGGCTTTCTCACAAGGTTATGAAAGGAGAAAGAAATAGAACTTGTGTCTCAAAAGTTAACAATTAAGTTTAAACATTTGGAGATTGCTTTATCAATTAATATGTGTCATACTTTGGAATGTGATTTGAAAAATAGAACAAGGTCTCCCCAAATTGGTACCATTTCATCATATTTCTTGTTAGCAAAGCCTTCTCTCTCACTGAATTGTGGACTCTATACCACATTTTTTCCAAACTTGTCAACTGTGACGGATGCATTTGGAATCCTTGCCTGTCTTAACCAGAATTCCCAGGGCATTTGCTTCTTATTTCATTTTCCTTCTGGATCACAATTGGGACAGATATGGCTCTATATCATAGGAAGAGAGATTTTTGAATCTACTACATTTTCTCAGATTACTGAATTGAAAGTCAAAGTTCTAGAAGTTGTTTCCACAGCAAAGAGAAGCACTAGGTCCTTAGGTTGAGAATGATTGACTTTGTCACCATGACTCTTTCTGTTCCCCAGTTCTTGTCCATATATTTGCTGTAGTCATAGTAAAATACAGTGAACCTGCCATTACTATAACTACTTCAAGGTAAAATAACATTTCTGAGTCTTCCATTCAAATATAAAGCAATCAGATATAGCAGTTACTATGTACATATTTCTATTTCTGGTTATATTATTAAGTTGAGACAATCTCAATTTACCATTGTCTCATGTAAGAGAACAATTTCTTTAAATTAAATAAATTTTCATTCATGTTTTTACCACTTTTCCCATTAAAAATATATTCCTTTTAAATATAACCAAAGTTTTGAACCAAAATAGACCACATGAATTCTTTTTTGTTAGCTAAATGCACTGTAAAATGTTTAATGAAGGACTTTATAAAGAGAAAAACTGAAAAGCAATCAATTCCATCCATCCCTCTGCTGGACAGGCAACAAACTTCACCACCAAGGTGGGAACTGGGACTTCTCCTCCCTTCCAATTTCCTTTAACCCTTTTTAAGCAAGGCATCATAAAGAATCCATCACTGTTTAATAACTGGTGAACTTGGACTCCAGCCTTCTACTTTGCCACTCTGAGAACTCAGGTTTGGATCACTGTCTATTCATTGTTCTTATAGATTAACAGATGATGGTCATGACTTTATATATATTTCCTGTATTGTCTTTGGGAATCTAGACTGAATACGACTATGCCACAATATAGCCCCATTAAAAAGAAATAATCTGTGTTATTTTATAAGTGATAAATTTATTTTACCTAATTTAAATATTGCATATGAAAGAATGAAAACTATAACTAAATATAATTGTTAGATTTTAGTCAATAAAATATTTTGCCAAGTAAACTTTGCTAGTTCATCTCTAATTAAAAGGAAGTTTTACTTGATAAGTGTTTAAATTTCAGGTATTTCTGTTTAAAGATACAGGCCTCTATAATACATGCTTTATATAAAGGGGAAATAGATGCAACTAATTTGGCTCAGGTTGTGACTAAATGGAACCCTATTCAGCCAGCCTGTCCCAGATATACATGGTCATGTTTACCAGAAATCAGGCAGCTAGGTGGTGCAGTGGATAGAGCACCAGTGCAGGAGTCAGGAGAACCTGAGTTCAAATCTCACCTCAGACACTTGACACTCACTAGCTGTGTGACCTTGGGCAAGTCACTTAACCCCAATTGCCTCATCCTGGGTCATCTCCAGTCATTCTGATGAATATCTGGTCACTGGATTCAGGTGGCTCTGGAGGAGAAGTGAGGCTGGTGACCTGCACAGCCCTCCCTCACTCAAAACAAAGTCAGGTGCAAGTCATGCCATTATTTCTCTGATGGCATGGTCTTCTTTGGCAACGAAGGATGAACACACACCATAAATCAGAAGCTTCAATAACTGAAAAAATGGTACGATTCCAAATTTATGAGTTACTGAACCAACCCAGCCCCACAAGTTTCTGTTTATTCATTGACAGAATATTTATTAAGTGCCTACTATGCACTAGGAATCACTGACAGAAAGAGCATTTATTAAGCACCTGCCATGTGCCAGGCACTATGCTAAATATTAGAGATAAAAATCCAAGCAAGATAGTTCTTGCCCTCTAAGTATCAACATTCTCATAACAACAAGTTAAAGGGAGCTGGGAAGGGCACTTGTGCACAGTACGCTTACAAAGAAAGCTATCCAGGAATTGATGTGGAGTTCTAGTTCTGGACAGAGTGAACTCAATCCTCTCTAAGAACCCAGATCCCCAAAGGGCAGAGTCCAAGGTTTCCGTGGAAAGAGAATGCCAGCCAGAAGGGAAGGTGGCATGGTAGGAGATGGCTGGGAGGTGACAAAAGACACCCACAACCTTTTGAAAAGCAGTGTTCTAGGGTGCTTGTGCCCAACAAAACATTGATTTTTTTAATAATAATTGCTACTTTTGCAATTAGTGGAGAGATAAAGCGGTTGTTGGGCAAATATCTGTCACTAGCTTGTGTACGAGGGTTGCGTGCCAGTCACTGATTCATAAGGTAAGGTAGGTTATTTGCTCTGGCAGAGGGAGTGTATGATGGCTAAAACTGCCCCGTGAGCCATTTTGTCATTCATTGTAACTGACTGTATATATGTATTGATTGCACCAATGGATTCCTCATGTATATTTTAGAAATACTTTTGGTTTCCCTTTCTGACATTTCCTGGGAATTAGGGGAGGAAGAAGATATTGAGTTGAGGGTAGATGTAGATCTAACACTAATCCCCATCCAATTCATACACTGATTACATTCTCATAAGAGCACTGGGCCTGGAGTCAGGAAGACCTGAATTCAAATCCAACCTCAGACAATTACTAACTGTGTGACCCTGGGCAAGTCTTAACCCTGTTTACCTTAGTTTCCTCATCTGTAAAATGAACTAGAGAAGGAAATGGCAAACCACTACAGTATCTTTTGCCAAGAAAACCCCAAATGGAGTCACAAATAGTCAAACACTTACTGAAATGACTGAACGAAAAGTCTATATGTACTGTATGAGAAGTATGATGTCATAGTTAATAGAGACTAGCCTTGGAGTCAGGAAGACCAAGATTCAGATCTGACTTCCCTTAACTACCATAGGCAAGTTACTTGACTTTTCAATGATCCAAACAATGTAAGACCATAAATTACATGTGAACATTTAGTCTCTATCACTGGAGGGAATTCCCTATACAACAGACATCATAGGTATGGCCATCTACCCCAATAACAACAAATTCACTCTATATTTCTCTTAATTTAATTGAAGTAGTGCTTTATGGTGGATTAAACATTCAATATGGAGTCAAGAAGCCTGGATTCAAGTCCCACCTCAGCATTTTCCAGGTGACTTTGGGAATGTCACAATGTCTTCGGCCTCAGTGCTCCTATAAAATATTGGTGATTTCATTTGAATAGATGAGGAAACCCCTTCTACCAGTGCAGTTCAGCATCATCTCTGCAGCTTATGGGCTTAGAGAGTTACTTGACTCCAGAGATGTTAAATGTTTTCCCAGGGTTACCCAATACTGTGTCAGATGTGGAATTTGAACTCAGGTGTTCCTGGCTCTGAGTCCAGGTCTATATACACAACCTCAAGCTACCTGCCTCATAGGGGTGTCGTGAGGAACATATTTTGTAAACTACATGGTATTTTCTAATTATACCTCCTGTTACTATTTAGCATATCACCCATGCTGCATACAAGGCTTCTCTGACTAGGGATGGGGATCTTAAGAATTAAGTGAGGAATGAGCTTCTGCTGCTCCTGGGTTTTTGCTAAGTTAGACCTGAGGGGAGGAAGCAGGAGAACTGAAAACTCTCCCTTTATCTGAAGAAATGTCATTATCACAATATAGTTACTTTCTCCCAGAGACCACCTTCTCCTTTACTTTGATGGGAAAGGGGAGAAATTAGAATCTCACACGCTTGATCAACGAGAAAGCCAAAGCAAAACACTGGGTTGACAAAATGAAAAACACATCAATCCATGTGAATTAAAACGCAGAGGACAATCTAAAAATGGACCCTCATTATATTTCATGTTTATATGATGATTGAGTTTACAAAGCACTTTCTTTACAAAAGCTTATGAGTTAGACAGTGTAAATATTAGCATTCCCATTTTGCAGATGAAGACATTGAGCCTCAAAGAAATTGTGCCTTGCCTGTGGTCACAATCACTAGAGCTAGGTTCAGAGCTAGTACTCAAATCTACCGTTTTCTAACTTTAAGACCAGTGTTCTTTCCAATATACCTACACACACAAACCTGCTCCACTATGTGGAGTAAATTTTAAAGCCAATTAATTGAAGGGCTTTACTCATTAGGTTCTTTTATACATATACATATGAAAACGTATGCAAGGCAAGGTCCTATGAAAGATACCAAAAAAAAAAAAAGATAAGATGCAATCTATTTTCCAAGATTTCACAATTAAAGAAATGAAATAGCACATCTATGACACAAGACAGATATGACAGCAGTTCTCCAAATGTGATCCTTGCACTCTTGGAGGTCACCAAGACCCTTTCAGAGGGACCACAAGGGCCAAACTATTTTCATAATAATAGTAAAATATTATTTTCCTATTAAAAACTTCCTTTGTCAAATTGTGTGTGTGAATTTTCTTCCTATGTTTCAACCAAAAAGACATGACAACAGGAGCAGATATAAGAAACTATCTTCTATTAAGCCAAACAGTAAAGAAATTTGTTAAAAAATATGTAAAACAATGCTACTCATTGCTAATTTTTTTGAGTTTTGGAAAATATGTTTTCAAATAGAATTTTGTTATTTGTTAACGTGTAATGACTTATTTAAATGAATTAAGAATTTTAAAAAATTTTTAGTAAAATAAATATTGATAGACATGACCAATATAAATAAAAGATATTTGGGGTCTTCAACAATTTTTAGGAATATATAAAGGCATCCTAAAACCAAAAAGTTTGGGAACCATTCATATATAACTATTACATAAATGATCATAAGAATAAGGGCTACAGAAATCCATCTGAGCAAGAAATTACCTCAAATTAGGGAAATCAGGAAGTCTTCATGGGTGGGGGCAGGGGCGGAGGAGCAGTTCTAGACCTTATAGCATAAAGGAGGATGTTAATAGTTTGAGAACGGGGCTGGAGTGGAGGCAAGAATATTCCAGGTTGGGAGAATAACATGAAGTATGGAGTTGGAAATGTACAGAATGGATTTTAAGTAAGGATAAGTTGACCAATTTACATAGGATAGTAGGAGATAAGCTTACACATAATTTATGGTCATGCTGCGATGGGCCTTCAAGGCTAGACCAGGAATTTTTATTTCATTTAATCAAGGATTCAATTAACATTTGCCAATTAACATCTTGTTATGTGGAGTATTAAGGAAGAAACAAAGTTTATATTAGACATAGTCCCTCCCTGTTCTCATGGAGTTTTCAGACCAGTTTGGAATTAGACACAAACATACACAATTGGAATACAAATACTGCAAAAGTACATTAGAGAATTGCAAAATAAAGTATTATGTGAGGTCTGAGGAAGAGGGTCATTTAGGATGGGGTTGGGGAAAGGTAATGTTTGAGTTGGGCTTTAAAGGATGGATAGGAATTCAACAGATAATATAGGTTATTTACCTAGTCTCCTGCCATCTGCAATTTTTTTTCACATTTTGCAATATAGTTTTGTACCACATTGCACTGTTTCTGATGAATCTGATTTAGAGCTCTTTCAGCTTAGATGGTAGTGCTTGGTTTCAGAACTTCCAGAATAAAACAAATTGATGTTTATAGATTAGTTCACATATTATCTGATTTGCACCTGTCACTGAAGTCGATTTCAGTATATATCAATATTATGCCCATTGTTAGAAAAAAGCAGAAAAACCAAAAAGGTTAAGTAAAGGCCTTTCAACAGCAAATTAATTTTTAGATGGTTTAAAATACTTAGGTAAATGTTGTTTCTAAGAGCAAGTAGATCCTGAAAACATATGAAAATCCCTAGACTAGAACTTTCAAGTAATTTCTCATGAAACAACAATCAAGACTTCAACAAGCCATGCGAACATCCGTAGGAATCTGTGCCCGTTAGTGCAGAAATCCCAAAACCTAATTAAATACTACTCTCATTATCATTCATGTTTATGTTTTTTTATCTTCCCCTCGAGTCCTGTGTTTGTATTTCAAAGTTCCTACTCTGATCTGGTTTTTTCATCATGAATACTTTGAAGTCCTCTATTTCAACAAAGATCCTTTTTTTCCACTTTTAGAAGATTATTCTTGGTTATAAGCCTGTATCTTTTACTTTCTGCAATATGTCATATTACAAGCTTTCTTCTTCTTTAGAGTGGATGCAACGTGTGATCCAGATTGTGAATGCTTGGGAATAAAGTATTGTTTAGTTGTGATGGTTTTCTTCGGCTAATGCTTTTAATTTAGGCAACCACTAAAAAGAACTCAAATTAAATAAATGCCTGGATTCCAGAAGTTGGTCATCAAAAGGAAGAAAGAAATGGAGGGTAATGTGAGATAATGGCAGAGTTAAGTAATATATTTGTTTGTTCTCCATCTCCACCAAGACTGGAGAAGCCTATATATGTTTAGTGTCCCCAAGAAAAGAACAGTAAGAATACTGATGAAAGGAAGAAGACCAGGATTTTAGTGAAAGCTTATTAGAAATGTCTGTCCAGAGAATCTAAGTCAGACAAAGAACGTTACCCAAAGGAGGCTGGTCTACAAGAGTCATAAAATCACAAGATGCTAGTACTAAAAGGGACTTTCAAGCTCATCTAACCCAATCCCTTCCTCTCACGGAGGAGAAAAGCCAAGATAGAAACAACTCCCTGGTGACAGATCTGTAACTTTTAATACAGGTCCAGAGACTAGGGACAATTCACTCACTTAGTTCAAACAACTGAGTAGTAACCAATCAATTCACCCAACACAATGAGTAAACACAGCCAGTACCAACCTATCACAAACACGTGGAACTTCTATGAAGCCAAAAGCACCCAACTCTTATTACAGTGACAGATGGGAAGGAAGGAAGGAAGCTAGGGGCTGAGCGTAATGCCTTCCTAAGTAGATTAGAAGTGGCCAAGTCCCTTTCCTACCTTCTCCATCACAGGATTTTATTTTCTCTTTCCACTCATCTTCTTCGTGCAGTAAAAAAGGTAAGAATTTTTTCATATCAAAGTAAGATATTTAGCAATCTCATGGAAAGGGGAAGAAAATAATTAAGTGTATTTTTGCCCTTATTGTTCAAGTATTAATCTAAGGATACTCAATAAAAAAAGGTAGAAAATGTAGGTGGTTTTTAAATGTGCCTTTGTTAAATATTCTCTAAAATATTCTTGTAGGTGATTCCCCCTCACCAACTTTTCCTTCTTATTGGATTTACTAGATCTAACTCTGTGACCTACAATAACCAAAACCAAAATACCTGTTTTTTAGAAACTTAATCAATAATTGAGGCACCAATGGAAGTCATATTACACATATCAAATATGTTTCATACTATAACTCCTCAAAATATTATTAATCTTGCCCTATATTTCCCTGAAAAATCTTTTTTCTAGTCAATGATAATATTTGACATTTTTCTTGTGTCCGACAGTTTACAAAGTATTTTCCTTATAGCAATCCTGTGAGATAGGCATTATAAACATTATTATACCTATTTTACAGATGAGAAAATTGAGGGTCAGAGAAGTGAACTATCTTGTCATATGACTTTGAAGGGGTCAAATTCATGTCTTTTGACTTCACGTCTAATGTACTTTTCACTAGACTTTACTACTTAAAAATAATGATAGAAGGTTTTATTGAAATCCAATATTTTACATTTGTGAATTTTCTGATTATCAAAAATTCTCTCATAAGATGATGAAGTTTTGGTTATAAGTAAAATAAGATTTTTAAAAATTTAATTTGTGGACTTGTTTTACTATATTTATCCATAGTAATAGAATCAGATAATCAGACTTAATTCTTAGAAAGCATTTCTTTTAACCCTCTCATTTAAAAAATTATTTTAAAAAAATATAATGGATGAAAATCTATTTTCTCTCTTCCACTGAAAAAAAAAAGAAAAAGAAAAGTTTTGTTAACAAATGCTGATGTCTAATTTTGCATCCCAAGTCCATGGTCTCTCTCTGTCAAGTGGTATCTAGCTCCCTCATTTTGAGGATAAACAAACTAAACCAAGTCAAAAAGTCTACAACGTTGATTGCTAAAAGTCTTGAGCTTTCTTAGCTCCCAGATTTTCTTTTTTATTCTTTTCTTTTCTTTCTCCTTCATCTCCTATATTCCATTCGTCACCCAATCCTGTTGACTCTCTACAGTGATTCTAGGATACACTTCTTCCCTTCAATTCCTACAGAGTCAGACTTCTTTCACCTTTTCACTTTTAAAATACTCTACCATATTAGATGAGTTTCTACTGGCAGTTGAATTCCCCTCCAATACGTGTTAGGGTAATCTTACAGCAGAGGTTCCCAAACTTATTTGGCCTACCACCTCCTTTTGAAAAAAATTATTCAGCACCTTCTTGGAAATCTACTTTCTTTAACCCTTTAATGTTTTTTTAAATTTGCATCATTTCAAAAAACAATTTTTTGAAATGATGTATCTTAAATTCAATAATTTATTGTAAATTTGTGGGGTGGTTTCTGCAACAAAATTTTGATGATACCATGTTGCATCATATAACCATATAGTGTATATACACACACATTCCTGGTGATGCATGCTGGACTTCCCAACAATGTGCCACATGCTAGCCTGCCAAAATTTGCTTAAGACCCGTAGGCAGACTTGACCACTTAACAGTTATAACTTGCATTTTGTGTGTTTCTTTGGAAAATAATGTCATCACTACAACCTTAACTGTTACACAACAGATGAAACACGATCGGTTTTTCAAAATTGTTCTCTTCTCTTTCCTTATGCTTCCACATTTTTATTCAGCATCCTCAGTTGCACCTGAGGTTACTACCACTGGCTACTTCTTCCTGGATCATTCCCCCCAGGGGGCAGTATTGCGCATTTTGGAACCTCTGTAGAATGTTAGAATGATATTATTTCCCTCCTCAAAAAACTGTATTGATGTTCAAAACATTCAATCAGGTTTCCTTTACTCCTGCTCCTGGAACAAAGAGAAATGCTGGAGAAAGTTAAAGAATTACTCTGACAACCACTAAAAACTCCTGCCCTCTTCTCTCACTTGCAACCTGAATTGTCTTCATTAACCTTGGAGTTGGTGTTGGCTAGCTCCACTGCATTGAGGCTCCAGATCCATGGCTGGTTTACTGAGGTGGGACTTGCTGCTAGCTTGCTGGACCGCCCTCCTCTTTTGCCTGAGTGAGACAGACCTTTCCTACATATTTTCTAAGTTTCTTGGGCCCAAAGATTGTTTCACTCCATCTTTTTGCTGCTTCTACTGTTCCGTGATTTGTTTGGGGGCGCTATTTTGTTTGGAGGTGAATATGGGAGAGTTATGGCAATTTACCATTTACTCCAACAACTTAGCTCCCAGAAGTCTCAATTCACTTTCACTAATCTTATTGATCCCCATGTATATCTAAATCCTCCCTTCCACCTACTAACTTCTCCAAACCCCTCGACTATCTCATTAATCATGTCTTCTCATCACATCCTGGTTCCACTCAAAGGGCTCTGTTTTGGTATTCCTGCCCCTATCCCTGCTCCTCAAGTGAATTGCTTATAACCTTCTTTTACAATCGACATAGTCAAATATTTGGGTGCCTACTCTGTACCAGGCTGTGGCTTTTCTCCATGTTGGTACCATGTGCCAATCATAATACCAAAAATGCACTGGCAACTTCAAACTATCCCCTCCCCTTTCTTCACTTTACTTGACTGATAACCCACTTATACAGGGATCCCCCCTAAGCATGAATGTCCTCAACTATATGATATTTATTTGCATGTGTTTTATTAAAGTATTCTTTGCTTGTTTCACATGTATCTTCATCTTCCAAACCAAAATATATAGTCTTAAAAGCAGGGATCATCCTTTCCATCTCTTTTATGTCCCATTAGTACCTACAAAGCAGCTGGTGCTCAGTAAATGTTATATGTTGACTAATATGCCATCTTGGAGGTAGTATTCTGCAATTTGGAGCCAGGATAACTGTTCTATCTCAATTTCCTATACTTTAGATTCAAACTTGATAGATACAAAATCTCTATAATCAGGCTCCCACCTACCCATTTTGCTAGACTTTTTTCATATGATATCCCATCTCTTTTAAGTATTCTACATTCCAGTTATATTAGCCTACCAACTGGTCTCCAAACTTATCGACCCTTTTCCTTTCTTCATGCCTTTGCATAAGCCAGGCCTGCACAACATACAGTACACAGGCACTATATCATGCAGGCCTTTTTTTACATCCTCCACATTTTTGACAGGTTGCCCAAAATCCTTTCATGGTCCACAGGCTGAATGTTGTACTCCTCTCTTACCTCAGTATCTTAGAATTCCTGCCTTCTTTGGAGGCTCAGCCCTGGAATCACTTCCCACTTCAATGTTCCCTGATTTCTTAACCCTAGCTGTGGATACACTTTCTTTCCTGAATTTACTTGGTATCCTCTTGTCTAATTTGCATTTCCCCCTTTCCCCACCTATCCTTGAAGACTGCAATACAACAGAGACTATTTCTTCTTATTGTCTCCCCAGTCTTTATATATAGCAAATACTTAATAAATGTTTGGGGAAATGAATTGATCCTTCCTCTATTCAATTCTCAGTGACTGGTGGTACTTGGTTCTAGAGGATAAGGTGAGATGAGAAAAGAGCCACAGGAGACCCAGCTCCAGCAAACCCTGGCAAGAAGGCAAGACTAAGTATGGAACCAGATACAGAAAGGAGTGGAAAGGGATCAGCATTTATTAAGCACCTATTTGTGCTGAGTGCTGGAACATAGGATCATAAATCTAGAGCTGGGGCTTTAGAGATCATTCCATGCCAACCCATTCATTTTACACATGAGGAAACCGAGCCCCAGAGACTTTAAGTGATTAGTCCAAGGTCGCATCGTCATAGCTAACGTTTATACAGTGTGCACTTACTGTTTGCACTCTGTGCTGAGTGCTTTGCAATTATTACCTCATTCAATCCCCCACCCTAGGAGGAAGTGCTGTTATCATCCCCATTTTACAGGTGAGGAAACTGAGGCAAAGAGAAGTTAAGTCATACAGTTAATAAGTGTCTGAGGCCAAATTTGGATGAGGGTCATCCTGACCCCAGGCCCAGGATCCTGTCCATGGGCATAATTGGAACTGGAACTCCAGGCCTGAGATTCCAAGTTCTCCAATCTTTCCACTGAGTCACTTTGCCTCCTAAATCAAGATTTTACATATCAAATCATATCTTCCCCATGAGGACCTTTATAAATTTATGGCCACATGTCCGTGTAAAGTATTTTAGCCCCAGCACTGAGTGGTTGTTTTAAGAAGACTTTAGGAAGCTTAGTTGCACTTCCAGGATGGTACCGCCTTAGTCAGAAGTATGCAGTGTCTTCAGGTTTAAGTCTCCCACGTAGCTCTAGTAAGAAAAGACAGTCTAAGAGTGTACTCTCCAAGTCTGTTTATGCTCATTAAAATCCACCGCAGCTAACTACTATTCTATTTAGACTTTTTAAGGGCTCCACAACTCTGCCACTATCCAGGTGTTCTCAATCAGTATCTTAGGTAAGGTCTGTTATGGTTATGTTAAGGAATTCTTTCTGCTGTATGCGCTGGACCCTGGGGTAAGAACCCCTACTCTAATCTCTCTTGTTTTGGCCCCTTCTGCTCCATAATTATCATTTCTATGCAAAGATGTCTAAATCCAATCTATCTCCTGAGCTCCTGCATATCATCATATAAGACATTTCAAAATGGATATTCCCACCAGTAACTAAAACTCCACATCCCAAAACAGAACTCATTCCCTTGTTCCTCAAAATCCACCTCTCTTTCAAACCTTCCCTGTTACTATTAAGGGCATCACTATCCCTCCGGTCACCAAAATGTATAGCCTCATTGTCCTCCTCTCAGCTCCACTTCTCACTCACCCCACAGAGGGATCTAGCTGTCATTTTTTATCATTTCATCTTCTCGACATCTCTGGAACACATCCATACAACTCCTCTCACGCCCACAGTAACCAGCCTATTACACAACCTCAGCAGTTCTCACCTGGAGTGCTGCAATAATCTCCTAATTGATCTCCCTCACTTAAGTTTCTCCACAATCCAGTCCCTCCTCTACACCTGCCAAAGTGATTTTCCTAAAGCACAGACTTGACCACTTCACTCTCCTACTCAATTAACTCCAGGGATTGCCTACTATCACTAGGATTAACAATAAATCCCTCAGTTTGTAACTTAAAGCCCTTCACAACTCAGACCTAACCTGCCTTACCAGCTTTATTCTAGATTACTCCCCTTTACAAGCATTTTGATCCAAACTGGTCTGTTTCTTATTCCTGACATATCATCTCCCATCTTCATGTCTTTGCATTGTCTGCCCCCATGCCTGGAATGAACTCTTCTAACTTTCCTAATAGAAGTCTCTTCAATCCTCAGCTTGAGCTGCCTTCTATATGCTTTCTTTCCTAATACCTGTTAACCTTCTCCCATTACCTTGCATCTATTTTATATACATCTATATGTGTACAGAGGGCAGCTATAATAGAGCAGCAGGACTGCAGTTAGGAAAAACTGAGTTCAAATTCAGCCTCAGACACTTACTAGCTATGTGACCCTGGGCAAGTTACTTTACTTTGCCTCAGTTTCCTCATCTGTAAAATGAGCTGGAGAAGGAAATGGCAAACCACTACAATATCTTTGCCAAGAAAACCCCAGTGGGATTAGGAGAGAAGCAGAAAACTGGGAAAGAATTTTTACAACTAGTATCTGTGATAAAGACCTCATTTCTAAAATATATAGAGAACTGAGTCAAATTTACAAGAATATAAGTCATTCCCCAATTGATAAATGGTCAAAGGATATTAACAGGCAGTTTTCAGAGGAAGAAATTAAAGCTATCTATAGTCATATGAAAAAAATGCTCTAAATCACTATTGATAGAGTTGCAAATCAAAACAACTCTGAGATACCACATCACACCTGTCAGATTGACTAACATGACAAAACAGGAAGATGATAAATGTTGGAGAAATGGGAGAGTTAGAACACTAATTCATTGTTGGTGGAACTGTGAACTGATCCAACCATTCTGGAGAGCAGTTTGGAACTATGCCCAAAAGGCTACAAAAATGTGCATAACCTTTGACCCAGAAACCGAGGGCTGTATCCCAAAGAGATCATAAAAATGAGAAAGGGTCCTACATATACAAAAATATTTATAGCAGTTTTTTGTGGTGGTCAAGAACTGGAAATGGAGGGGATGTCCATCAGTTGGGAAATGGCTGAACAAGTTGTGGTATATGAATGTAATGGAACACTATTGGGCTATAAGAAATGACCAACAGTCAGACTTCAGAAAAACCTGGAAAGACTTATATGAATAGATGCTGAGTGAAATGAGCAGAACCAGAAAAACATTATACACAGTCACAGCCACAGAGTGTGAGGACTGCTTCTGATAGACCTAGCCCTTCACAGCAAGGCAAGGACCTAAAACATTCTCAAAGGACTCTTGAGGCAAAATGCCAGATCCAGAGAAAGAACTATGGAATCAGAAAGCAGAATGAAACAGACTATTTTCTCTTGTGTTATGTTTTGTTTTGTTTTGGTTTAGTTTTTCTCATGGTTTGTCCCATTTCTTTTCATTCTATGCAACATGACTAATGTGAAAATATGTTTAATAAGAATGTATATGTAGAACCCATATAAAATTGCATGCTATCTTGGGGAGGGAGGAACGAAGGAAGGGGAGAAAATGTAAAACTTATGGAAGTGATTGTTGAAAACTGAAAACAAATTAATTTTTTTAAAAAATAGAAGATTACAGTGGGGACATGGAGAATTGTACATGACTGAACTACAAAAATATGTGTACATGTTATAAAATGTGAGCCCTGGCATATAGTAGGTACTTCAAAAATGCTTGTTAATTGGCAATGATAACAGCTAACTCTTATATGAGAGAAAGCATAGTGGATACAGATTTGGACTTGGATTCTGGAAGGTCTGAGTTCAAGTTTCACTTCTAACACATTCTTGTTTTGTGATTCTGGACAAGTCACTTAACCTCTCTTTTCACCCAGGCAACTATCAGTGGCGAAACAGTTGCTGACATGCATTAATAGAAATACTGTCTTCACTGGAATTTTTCTACATCAATGAAACCATAAATTCAGACAGAAATATACCATATACATACATATACACATACATGCATATAGATACATATATGTCCTTAAGAGTTGCAGTTTTTTAATATAATCTCATTTAATCTATTTGCTATTATAAAAAAAGAAAATATTTTAGACTGTTCCTATTAACTTTCTGCCTCTTTCTTTTTCAGCACTGTTCTGCATAAAAGATGTGTGATCAGACATTTTTAGTAAATGTGTTTGGTTCCTGTGACAAATGTTTCAAGCAAAGGGCTCTGAGGCCAGTTTTCATCCGATCTCAACAACTCAACTACTGTTCAGTATGTGCGGCACTGGTAAGAGAGCAATTTTTATTTAGTATTCTGGACTTTTAAAATAAAGGTGTGAATTTCAGTTGCAGTTTAAACAACACAAGCATTCTCACTCATATAATTTCATTCAGTTCTATTTCATAAGCACTTATTAAGTAACCATAGGCCAGTAACTGTGGGAGGTGCTTGGGATCCATAGATAAAAATTCACTTTTTACTTTTATACTGCACCTAGAGGTAGCTAGGTGATGCAAGTAGATCCATCACTGGATGTGGAAGACCCAAGTTCAAATGTCTCCTCAGATACTAGCTGTGTGATTCTGAGCAAGTCACTTAACCTTTGTCTGCCTCAGTTTCCTCATCTGAGAAATAGGGAGAATAGTGAGGATAAAGTGAAGCAATATTCAAAAATCACTTTACAAAGAGCTATGTAAGTGCTACCTGATAATTACTATATTTAGCACTTTCTTTTCTCTCAGTTGCTTATCTGTGGAATATATAACAAAACTGAATGGGAAAATAGCCAATAAATTCAGCTGCTATATTGCTTATAGCATATGCAACATATAGCATTCCCTCAATTTCCATTTCTTGACCACCACAGAAAGAGCTGTATAAACAATAAACTACCCCCAGAAAAATCCTAGAATAACCCCTTATTCTTCATGAGAACATCTGTTCTCATTTGAAGAATGAAGATTGAAGTTCCTTAGAATGGTAGTAAGCTGAGTGCTGAATGAGAGGGCTTTAAGCACCTAGAGACTCCTTTCTAGGTAGATTAGGAAAGTGATTTCACCTCTCAGTGTTACATGGCTGGGAACAGAAATTGTCTCACGCGCACACACACACACACACACACACACACACACACACACACCCTCTGCAGGAATCTAGTCAAGATTCTCCTATACTGCATTGTGGTGCGTGTGTTCGTCCTTCATTTTCAAAGACCACGCCATCAGAGAAAAGATGACACGACTTGCACTTGACTTTGTTTTGAGTGAGGGAGGGCTGTGCAGGTCACCAGCCTCACTTCTCCTCCAGAGTTATATGAATCCAGTGACCAGATATTCATCAAGATGACTGGAGATGACCCAGGATGAGGCAATTGGGGTTAAGTGACTTGCCCAAGGTCAACACAGCTAGTGTCAAGTGTCTGAGGTGAGATTTGAACTCAGGTCCTCCTGACTCCTGCACTGCTGCTCTAGCCACTGCACCACCTAGCTGCCATCCTGCATGGTGGAGGGGTTAGTTCAACAACCCAAAGATATTTGAAAACTTTGTGGGGAGGAGAGAGTCAGGAGCAATGATTTTCTTAAATTTAGAAAAGACAAGTCAAAAAAATGTTATAATGGCCAGATAACAGGCCAAAGAAGTCAGGGAGCCTCAGGGTGAGTAATTCCTCTGACACATGTGATGGCCAGTTGACCCTGGGCAAGTATATAAGTGCCCCAGGCAACTCTCCAAGATGGGGGCTCTAACTGCTTTTGTGTCATGGATCCTTTTGGCAGCCTAGTGAAATGTAAGGACCCCCTCTCAGAATAATGTTTGTTGCCACCATCCATAATCAGTGGAAACATGAAATTTCAGTTAGAGGTGAGTGAAAATAAAGATGTAAATTTTTTTCCATCCATGTTTGGGACTCCACAGAGGAGAGCCCAGTTAAGAACCTGTGCTCTGACTTTGAGTTGCAGAGCGGATATTGACCTGCATTGATGGAAGGAGATGCTGATATCAATGAATCACAGGTGTGGTGCAAAAAAATAAAAATTAAAAATAGAGAAGACAGTTCATTATTTTTCTCCAGCCAGTTCTGGCTTGTGAATAAATGAATAGTAGAAATATAATACACATCATAATAATCCTATAAAATAGGCAGCATGTAAGTTTCCCCATTTCATGGCTAAGAAAACTGAGACTGAGAAATAAAATGATTCATCACACAAGTGGTAACTGTCACAGCTTCCATCCAAAACCCCAGCATCCCAATGCCAGTCTGACAATGCTTTGCTCACTATGCCATCTTGATTCCCAAGGTATAATTTTGTAAAACCCCAAATAATCCCTGTGCAATTTCAAAAAACACATCAACCTTTAAGAATATTTTATTCTTCATTGAAATATAGTTTTAACAACAAGATAGTGAGACTGGCATAGGGAAAAGTGCCCTGGGTCTGGAGGGAGAAGACCAGGGTCTGTTGCTGACTGACTGTAGGACTTTGGGCAAGTTGCTTCATCTCTATTTGATTAAGTCTGCACTTTGAAGGGACTAGACTAAAGTGACTTTGAAAGTCCATTCCAAATTAGATACTTTCTAGAACTTTCTAACCCTCTCAAGTGCCTACAAAATGTAACAGTGTAGTTGAAAAAAGACCCAGACTTAAAATCAGAGGATCTCTGTTCTCATTTATTATGTATATTTATTAACCTATGTATAATTTATATCATATGTATTCTCTTACATTTTTATATATTATAGATCAGTTCCCAACTTTCACATTTATTATGTATAACTGTGAACAAGATACTTAACCTCTGAGTTCTAGTTTCCTCATTGGTCAAATGAGTGTAATGACAACTTGTAATATCTACCTTACAAGATTGTTGTAAAGAAAGCCTATATGCAAGTGAATGATTATTTGCAAATAGAGCATATACTTAACATATAGTTTAAGGAAACAGCTTTTTTAATGCAATAAGTATGCATATTAAAGAGTTTTGGTTGCCTCCTTTAATTCTGAAATTTCTTTAAGAACTATGAAAATGGGATTCTCTTTGAAGTCCATTTTGTTCAAAGTTCTGCTCCACTGGCTATGCCCTACTTCTATCTACTAGGAGAAGAGGCACATTCAGCTCTTAAAATAACTCTACTTTCTGGCAGGCTAAATGACTGCTATTTGTTAACTAGGTTTATTAATGCCTTCCCCAGTGTATACAAGGAGCATAGGAACCTGGAGTGTTCTGCTTTTAAACAGATATGACACAGAACCTAGTCCTGATCCTTCATAATTCTCAAAGGCAGATACAAGGTACACTTGCGGGTCATGTACTTTCTAGGGGCCATTCTATATTCTCCAGATATTTACAAATATATCTTGACATTTTGCTTTGTTTTCCATTTTCACTCAAATGTTGGGAGGCTCTGTGTGTGTTCATCCTTCGTTGCCAAAGAAGATCATGCCATCAGAGAAATAATGACATGACTTGCACTTGACTTTGTTTTGAGTGAGGGAGGGCTGTGCAGGTCACCAGCCTCACTTCACCTCCAGAGTCATCTGAATCCAGTGACCAGATATTCATCAGGATGACTGGGAGATGACCCAGGATGAGGCAGTGACTTGCCCACAGCTAGTGAGTGTCAAGTGTCTGAGGTGAGATTTGAACTCAGGTCCTCCTTATTCCTGCACTGGTGCTTTATCTACTGCACCACCTAGCTGCCCCGGGAGGCTCTGCAGCCATAGTCGCAAAGAAGGACTTCCTTTTATGAAGTGGTATTTAACCAAACTACAGTGATGCTTCATCATTAATTGTTTGGTCCTTGAAAGTAATTCTGGAATCTCAATTTCAGTTAATCATTCACAATTTTCATTTCCTAAAGAGACCATAAATAAAGTGGGGATCCTTGGGCACAAGGAGCTGCCAAAAACAGTTGCCTGAAATGAAGTCCCATGACCATCAGTCAACAATCTAGTCAAGAAATGGGAAAGGTGAGATTGGCAGGGAGGTATTTTGTTGTGGCCTTTCCCATTCTATTAATGATACCTTTCAACATGACCTCTCCTACAAATAATGTCTAAAATCTTCAGGAAATGCCTTGAAAACCTGGTTAGATTTTACCCTTCTGCCCCGGAGTTTCCTTAATGGGACTTTGAAAAAGTGACATGAAGTACTAATCTGAATCTGAACTGATTTAATGTAAAATCATTAAATATAATATAAAAAGTATGCTCTTGAAAGCAAAGACCTTTTAAGAATACATATATTTTATAACTATTATTAGACCCTCATCCAATAATTCCTTTTTTATACACCTTTGACAACTATTTGGTCCCCTAGTTTGTGTCCTTCATCATATTCTGCCAAAATATGCTTGATCCTAAAATATTGAAGAATTTCTAGTTGCCATTCAAACTTTTTTCACAGGATCATGGGTGTCTTGTCTTTTTTTTCTCTAACAATTCTGGAAAAGTCACTCTGACTCCTGAACAAGAGATGGCCTCCAAGCAGAATGGGCTTCTCTAAATTATTACCTATGTGAGTAGATTTGCAAGACTAGGTGTGCCTCCCTGCCTAGAAAAAAAAATCCTCACCAAGGTCCTAGAAGTTCTGAAATACTACAGTCAGTCCATCTACTAGAATTTATAGTGTTTACTATGTACCATGCACTGTACTAAGCTCTGCATAAACAAAGAAAAAACAAAATACAGTCCCTGCTCTCAAGGAGCTCCAAGTCTAACAGAGGAAACAACATAATGACTGTGCACAAACAAGATACAGACAGGGTACAGAAGGTGGGAGGTAATTTCAAAGTCAAGGCACCAAGATTAAGGAAAACTAGGAGGGGCTTCTTGAAGTTGAGACTTGAATGAAGTCAGGAGGTAGAGATAAAAAGAGAATTCCAGGCATGGGGCATAGCCAATGAACCTGCCCAGAGGCAAACTATAGAGAATTTTGTTCAAGAAACAGCCAGAAGGGCAGTGTCACTGGCTTGAAGGGTACTGGGGGTAACTGAAAGGGAAGGAGGGACCTGATTATGAAGCGCTTTGAAAATCAAAAGAGTTTATATTCGACCTTAGAGGATCCTTATTAGGGTGTCGATAGAGTTTATTAGGGCAGCTAGGTGTCAGATTGAATAGAGTGGCCTGGAGTCAGGATGATTCATCTTCCTGAGCTCAAATCTGGCCTCAGATATTTACTAACTGTGAACCTGGGCAAGTCGCTTAACCCTTTTGTCTCAGTTTCCTTATCTGTAAAATAAACTGGACAAGGAAATGGCAAGTCCCTCTAGTATCTCTGCCAAGAAAATCCCAAATGGAGTTACAAAGAATTGGACATGACTGAAAATGACTAAACAAAAAAAAGACCTTATTAAATGGGGGAGGGGGAATGGTTAGATTCATATTTTAGAAAGATCAATTTGACAACTAAGTGGAGAATAGATTGGAGTAGAGGAAGACATGGCAGGGAGACCAACCAACAGACGATCGCACTACTCCAGTCACAAGGTAATGAGATCCCGTAACAGAGTGGTTGCACAGGACATCTTCAAGGTCTTTTCTTTAGCACACACAAACTGATCACTCTCACCTCCCTCTCACTATCTATTCAGCAGGTGCGGGGGGGGGGGGGGGGGGGGGG
>CM053774.1:531337-547599 GCA_028658325.1 Potorous gilbertii
TCTTACTCAAAGTCAAGACAAACATGATACTCCTTGGAGGTAAGCGGAGTCCCTCCGGGGGTGTCAGGACAGTCATCAATACTTCCCATCAAATATATTCGCACCATCCCCTGGTCCAGCCAGACACCCCAAGGGCTGAGTGAGGTCTGGTCGCTCCTCCCAGGGTACCACGCCCGGGGCGTGACTGGGAGGGGGGCCCTGAGGGGAAGATCACCTCTCCAGCATCTGGAGGGGGGCATCAGAGCACGCCCTGTCTCCCCCACTTCGCTTAGCAACCCTAGGCTGCGGAGGGATCGCTCCCCCCACTAGGGGCTCCAGGGCAGCCTGGAGTAACAGCGACTCCCCATCCACCGGCAGCGTCACAGTGACGGGAAAGGGAAGAGGGCGAGAGGAAGCAGAGGCAGCTGGAGCTGTGGGAGCCACAGCATCAGCCCCCGCCCCCCTCCCTCTCCTCCTCCTCCTGCTTCCCCTCCTGTTCTTCTTCTCCCTGTCATCTCTCCTCTTCTCCTCTCTTCTCTCCACCCCTCGCTGGCCCCGCGACCCGGAAAGATGGCAGCAGAGGGCCTGCACGAGAACGAGACCCTGGCATCTCTGAAGAGCGAGGCCGAGAGTCTGAAGAGCAAACTGGAGGAGGAGCGGGCGAAGCTGCACGATGTGGAGCGTGAGTGTGCGGAACCCGGGCGGAAAGGGAGTGCGGGAGACCTGCCTGCATGGAGAGCTGAGGCTGGATGGGGGATAGGGGTGGGGATGGGGATGGGGCTGGGGCTGGGGATGGGGGTGAGGATGGGGATGGGGCTAGGGATGGGGATGGGGGTGAGGATGGGGATGGGGCTGGGGATGGCGATGGAGATGGGCCTGGAACTGGGGATGGGGTTGGGGATGGGGATGGGGCTGGGGATGTGGATGGGGCTGGGACAGGGAATGGGGATGGGAATGCCAATGGGGTGGCGATAGCGGAGGAGAGCTGGGAATCGGGAGCTGGGCTTTAAACCCAGCTGCAGAATTACTCTGGCCCTCCTGCCTGCTCCGAGACCAGGGTGTTTTTTCTCCTGGGTGGAGAACTCCTCTGGGTAAACAGGAAAAGCTAGTGCCCTTCGGTAAGGGAGCTGTGGGAAGGGAATAAACAGGTGATTGCTTGGAGCTGGGAAGATTTTGAGGGAGGAGAGGACAATCTCCCTCCTGGAGATGGTCCTGGCTCTTTGGCAGCCTCTTGCAGCACAGCCTAGCCTGTTGATGCGTTAAAAACAGGTTACCTTCCCTTGACCCCACCTCCCTTTGGGTACCATTCGCATTTCCGAGCTCTGCCCCAATGGGAAACCTGCAGAGAGAGGCATCATTCACACACATAAGGGTCATCGGAAGGCAGGAATGAATGCCCGGCTGAGGCTGCCACTGTGATTTACATTCTTTTCTGTGACCTACAAAATGTTTATGAAAGTCATATTTGACTTGTGACTGTTGAGGTTAAAATAACTTTCCCACAGAGATTTATGTGGAAAATTTTATATAGTGGAGCCTCATAAATAGTTGTGGGGCATACAGAAATGTCGGTAGCTGGTTGGAGATAAGGGAATGGAGAGAGAATTGCAGATGGGGCCCAGGGACCACAAATAGAACTCTACCTCCCAAATACCAGTGTGGTCACATCCCTTTGTTCCTGATCTAGACATATAGCCCTGACCATGGAAAACTGGTATGTTAATGTGCTTTGAACTAAGAGCGGGAAACCCTGACCTCCTAAATTCTTTTGGAGACTCCCCAAATAATTTCTGATCATGGGTCAAATCACATCACTACTGTGGTTTTCCTTAGTGGGTGATTCTGTCCCCCAAAGCATAGATAGCTAAGTAAAAACCATTACTACTACTCATTGCTAAATTTCAAAGATTAAAATTACAATGACTTTTCTTTGAGGAAAAATGGCAATCCCATAACTCTTTGCCCAGTGATAGTTTTACATATTGTAGCAATAGTTGCGTTTTTGATAGCTTTTCCTTTTTTGCTCTTCTGCCTTTTGTTTCCCTTGCTTTTGATTTTAGAAAGAAAACAGACCATAGTGAAACTCATTTTGGCATTGGTTTTGTTCTTTTGGGGCAAGGATGGGAAAAAAACAGTTTCTAAAATGTACAATTGGTTGATTTAGGGCTCAATCAGATGCATCAGAATAATAAATGGTAGTTTGGTTAGATAACGAAGCATAGGATAGAATCTTTTAAACAAATGCAAACACTATTCACCCTTAGCAGAATTCAAGACAGGGCATCATCCATGACTGAACAAATTAGATGACTATTTTTATATGACTCTTGGATAAATCAGCTTCCTATTGCCACTTTCTCTTTTGGCAAGGAGTTTTTAATTCAGCAAGACTTTAAAAAAGATGTTCTTTTCTACCAACTTTTTAAGATGAAGAATGATGTCATTCAAAGTAACTGCTACAGAACTGACCTCTCATTTGCACAAAGGTGATTCCAGAAAAATATTATCTGCAGAACCTGATCACCTCTACTCAAAAAAGCACAGTAGCACCACTGCCTTAAGTATAAAGCTTTCAGCCCTGTATTTAAGGTCCTTTACAATCTGGCTCCAACTTATCTTTCCAGCCTTATCTCTTACTACTTCCTCTCATATATTGTATATATGTGGCCCCTGTCACTATCTGTGTGACTTTAGGCAAATTTGGGTTATTTAGCATTCCTTGGCCTCAGTTTCCCCATCTGTGAAACCAATAGGTTAAGGTAGATGGCATCCAAGGACTTTTACAGTTATAAATCAATGAACTTGTGAACCTTCTCCAGTGAGACTGGACCACTCAGCTTTGCTTAATAACATCTTATTCTTTCCTACCTACAAAAGTTTGAAACATGTCAGAGCTGAAAAGGATCTCAGAGGCTTTGATATAGTACAATCTATGTCTAAGACAAAGAGGTAGTTTATTCCATTTTTTTTGTACCTCTAATTGGTAAGAATTTTTTTCTCACACCAACTGGACTAAATTTTCCTCTTTGCTTTTCTACCCTCTTGTTGCAAACAGAACAAGTCTATTCCCTCTTCCACTGGAGAATCCATCAAATATTTAAGACCATTGTCCTACTATGTTTTTTCTAAGACAATTTATATTCATTTTTTCTCCATACGTAGATTCTTCCCTTATCAAAATTCTCACCATCCTTCAGAACCCTTCTCAGATATCCCTTCCTTCATGGCCAGATTCCCCTAGCATTCCCTCTGAATGCCCATGCAGCTTTACTCCTCTTTTATGGTACATGCCACATTTGGCCTTATATTATGTGCGATCTCCCCTATAAAAGGAAGACTGAAATACAGAGAGGTCATAAAGGAGTTGCATCAGTGGGACCAGTATCAACATGGACCCAATCATGGATTACTCAGTCAGCAATCATCCCTTAAGTGCTTAGTGTCTGCCAGGGACTGTACTAAGTGCTGGAAATAAAAAAAAAAGATGCAAAACCAGTACATTTATTTGTACAGGATGCCCAGTACCTCTTTAATTCTTTTTATCTCCCTAGCTCTGCATAGGCAGTCAATCAGCAAACATTTATGAAGAGCTTACTCGGTGTCAGGGGACTGTTTTAGGTGCTAGGCATGAAAACACAAGAAGTAAAGTAGCCCCTGTTCTCAAGGAGCTTACCCACTGCTTTATCAGGGGCAGACAACATCTCCGATACTGGTTCAGTTGTTTCAAACACATCCAACTCATACCCAAATGGGTTTTCTTGGCAAGGATAACAAGGGATTTGTTTTTCTTTCTTTCTGGGGGGGGGGGGGTGAAAGGGGAGGAGAAAAGGTTATATTTTCATTAATTGAAAAAATAAAATTGAATTTTAAAATATTTATCAATGTCCTTCCTAAATACTGGTCCCTAGAACTGAACACAGTGATCCATACGTGTTCTAACTAGGGCAGAAGACAGCCAGATCATAGCTTTTTTATTCCAGGATGCTCCTTCACTCTTCCTTAATGTAGCCTAAGATTTCATTAGCTTTTGTGGTCCCTTATTACACTTTGAACTTGAAATCCACCTAAACTACCTTAATCCCCACCTAAATCCACCTAAACCCTCAGATTCTTTCAGACAAACTGGTCTCTACTCAGATCCAGCCCAACCACCACCAGTCTGGTATTCATGAAACTGATTTCTAGGTGCAATTTATTCCAACATAGCTATATGATATAAGAGCATTAGAGAGTCACAAAATAAAATGCTGTGTGAGAGCAGAGGGAAAAATTGTTACTGACTAGAGGAATAAAAAATAAGCTTTCTGGAGGAATTAACTTTTGAGTTGGATTTTTTAAATGGGTAGAAATTAAATGGGCTAAGAGAGGAAAGCAAGGTTCCATGTACGAGAAATAGAATGGTAAGGTACGTTCAGGAAGCAGAGTACTGTCCAGGTTGGTTAGAGCAAAAAGAAAAGTAGTGTAAAGCTAGAAAAGCAGGTTATATAAATGTAAGTGATTACTATTGTAACCAAATATGCAAATAAAAAGATTATTCTGGCAGCAATATACAGCCAGAAAAAAAATCTTTTTAAAAATTTATTCTGGGAAGTCTAAAAAATGCCCCCCCAAAAGGGTAGTAAAGCCTAGATAAGAAGCAGGAGTTCTGATTTTCCCCATTTAAAATATCTGGTTTATCCAGGAAATGTTCCCAGCATAATCCTTTTACATGTAAAATTCATCAACTCCACGTTTTAAATTGTCATTAAATGTGTCTCTTTTCAGAAGGATTATGTGTCTTGAGAGCATATTTAATCTTAGGTCAGTTTATCAATGACCTTACAGAACTGAGAAGTAGGACATTAGATATTTTTATAATATTTCACCTTACTTACTTATACTTACTCAACATTTATATCTTTTCATATTAAAAAAAACCTTAGGATTTTTTTTAATCATGAGATTCCTGATTATAAAATAATCAGTAAATAATGGATTCATTCCAGCCCTGGCTAAAGATACCAAATCCTAATAGAAAGGACAGGCCTTCTCTAAGTGAGAACCTTAAAATGTCAGAGTTGGAAAAGACACAAAATTCATCTTGAGTTTTACTTACAAATGAGGAAGTGATTTTTCTGAGATGCCGCCATGGTTGTCCCAGAACTGGAGACCAAGTCTTTCAACTTTTGTACTTCATTTGCTACTTTTGTCATGTTTTGCAATTTGGATGTGGAACGGTGGCCATCCTCCTAAGTGTCTGAGAGTACTATGGTGGAGGCCTAGAGGGCCTGGTTGAATATCCTACTTCTGAGAGCCAGTGACCCTGTTGGTGCAGCACCTACCTTCCTTTCCCCTTCTCCATGCACATAGACATCCCACCACCACAAAGAATTATGAGAAAGTTCCCTACAAGTCAGATTGGGCCAGTCCATTGTCTTGCAGGGCTCCTGACTGTCCTGAGCTCTACTATTCTTCTACAGGGTTCTATCACAGCCTCAGTCCCGTTTTCCCTATAACTTTCCCTCCTAGTTGGCTAGAAAATGATCATCTACTCTATTGTTGGCGTTCTTCTTCTCTAAAGTAATTTGGGAGCACTGTGAGTGGATGAGACAAGGTATGGTTCAAGATAAACATGCTCTCTCCTCTTCAAGCCCATTCCTAGCATAATTAAAATGTACCTAGTCTGGTCTGTACCAGGAAGCTCATCAAGCTTTAATGTCGAGACCACTCTAACTCTACCTGCTTCACAGAAGCTGTGGAAATAGCTGAGTACCTATTCTTTTAACAGTTGTGACATCCGTTATACACCCCAGCATTTGAGGAGGCTTGGAAACACAGCTCCATGGAGACTAGGACTCCACAAAGGAATAGGAAAACAATATTGTATGTCTCAGAACTAACTTTTTCCCTGTATCTTCTATCCTATCAGTGGGACCCTTCCTCCACTTGCCAAGGAACTGTCCTTAGGTAGGATGGCCCATGTCTTAGTCAGTTATTTCAATATCTTCCTACTATGATTGATCATCCTTTGCTCCAAAGAATTTATCCTGACTGTCCAGAGAACTCCCCCAGTTTCTTCCCATTAGTCTTTGGAAGCAAATGCCTAAAATACATTTGTTAATAGCCAAGAAAATCCACTACCCAGTCCCAGCTAGGAAGGAGCATCATAGGCATGTTTACAGAAGCATTCCAGAAATATTCCCACTGATGTGTACTAATAGAATTGGAATTCAAAGTGAGTATCATTGGCATTTGGGATAGAATGAATCCAACAAGATAACAATTATTTCCCCCCAAAGTTCCTATCATGTCTCCTTCAACCGTTAGCATAGAATACCTGAGACATAGTAGGTACTTAATAAATGCTTGCTAATTGATTGATTCAGCAATCAGTTTTACCAAGTTGGTCAGAATTACACCCAGAGGCTTAGTTTCCCTTGCCATTTCTTTCACCATGTGAAGGATGAAATTATCATTAAAGCAAGTCAAGGAATTATTAGTGATTTAGCTTTTGCCAATTGATAACTAGATATTTTAAGCTCCTTCATCACCTACTCCTAACATTCCTCCGCTATATTATACCTCCATGCCTGTGCCTCTCATACATTTCCTTCTTCTGTTCAGATGGCTTGTAGAAGTGCTATCAAACTCAGATACAAAGCGGGTGAGGGTCACTACAGATACCTATTGACTCAGAAAACTACATAATAACATTATCTATGTTCTATTGTTTTTTATTTATTTTGCTAAATATTTCCCAGTTACATTTTAATTTGATTCTCTAATGTTTACCACCTCTGACCTATAGTGTACAATTCTAAGACAGTAAGTGTAATTTCTGCTTCTCTCTGGATCAATTTTTATCCAAATATTTACCATGCTTTCTCCATTCTCTACCATGCTTTATTCTGACAAGTAGGAAGGGAAATAATGAGAGAGTAGTGTTCTAGAAGCCAAGCGAAGAAGAAAGAATACAGTAGTGTTAAATGTTCTTAAAAATTTGAAAAGACTATTTGCTTTTAAACATTTAAACTCCCCAGTGATTTTGTGGAGTGTAATTTCGATTCGGTGGTCAGAGTTGACACTCCATTACCAAGTTCAACAGAAAACAGAGAAAAAAGGGTTTCATGAAGGGATGACACATTTAAGGTAGGGTTTTTTTTCCTAGGATAGGGAATATTTGATTGGGGCTACAGGCATAAGGAAAAGATCCAGCAAAGAGAAAGAGATTGAAAATGAACAAGAAAGGGAATGATGGATGGGGAAAATTCCTCAAGGAGAGATAAAGGGAAAGGAGAGGATCAAGGGCACAAGCAAAGAGTATTTGGTTAGAAGGTTGCCCCATTCTGAGATCAAAAAGAAAAAGGGTAAGATATAGAGATTAAGTGAATATTAAGCATGTCTTTGTATGGAACCATTTACTCAAGATTCTGGTCTCTTGTGCTCATGGCTTTTTGGTGTTTTTTTAAGGTTGGTATCTAGAAGGGTGATCCATCAGGAGGCTACTACCAAAAAAAAGCAGTTGATTTCTTTATAAAATGTGTGTATATAATATATATATATATATATATATATATATATATGTATGTATATAAAAGGTCATTGATAGTCATTTCTTTAGTGGCCTTTTCCTTGTATTTCTTTCTGACTCCTTTAATTCAAAGGAATTAAGTGTATTTGCACAAAATTTTGGGATTGGGCAGAAGTTAAAGAGTTAATTTGAATTCACTATGAGTGTGTCAGTAAGAAGGAAACAGGAAAATATTCTGGGAAAAATAGATGATGGTTGGCATATATTCTCACTTTCACTCCATGAGGAGTTTCTGTTTTGGTTGGTGAGTCAGACCTTTTCATTTTAGAATCTAAACAACATTGTTAGAACGTGAACATTTTCTTGAGGGGTGGAGGTGGGAGGAAGGAGGAGTGATCTAAGGTTGGTGATAAGCTCACTTAATGTCCTCATGCTGCAAGCAGCACATGTTGGTGGGTCGCTATTAAAGTGAGAAAACATACACACACACGCACATGCACACGCACGCACACATGCACACGCACATGCACATGCACGCACACATGCACACATGCACACACACTTCCTCCTATGAGAATACAGATAATCATCAGACTTCAGCTGGTATTTGAATATCAGAAGGGAGGTATGGTCTTCAGATCTACTTGAAAAGCTTTTAAAAACACACCACACAGGCATTGGGTTAGATGAGTAAGTTCCTTTAAATATGTGGAAATTCCCTTTCAAAGTGCATGTTAAGAAATATAGAAATGCTTTCATAGTTTTAATAGACTGGAAGAAGTGATCTATTAAAGAATATTCCATACAGGATGTCACGGAGCAGAAAAAACACTGACTCTGGACAAAGGTCCTACGTTCCAGCCCTGCCTCTAACACTAGCTGTGTAACCTTGGCCCAGTTCCTTGACTTACTTCGTCAGTAAGTGATGGAGTTAGACTCAGATGGTCTCTGAGGCCCCTTGCATTTCTAGCGCTATGATCCTAATAGGTCACCTTGATAAAGTACTTTCCAGTTTACAGAGCAACTTCCACACCTCACTTGACCTGATCCGCACATGACCCTGCTAGGACACTTACGGAATTATTACCCGTTACTGTCATTGCAGTTCGAGGAAGGGCGTTTAACAGAAAAGGGAAGAACCAAGTACTAGGAAATGAAGCGATCGGTCCAAGGGCACTTAGGGGATAGCAGAGGGCAAAGTAGGAAGCTGCAACTCAAACTCTGACCCAATATTTTTGAGTCCAGTGCACCATAGCATAAAGTGTCTGTGTCTAGAAAAATACTGACAAATGGGGACCAAGAGTTGAGGGTTTGGTGGAGGTTTTTTCCATAATAGTTAGTTTCTTCCTCCTAGTTAGATCCTGGGTAAGAATGTGCATATGTTCATAAAGAAAGAGTCTTACCAAATTAATCTGATTTTCTTTTAGAATGGATTAACAAGTCTTATGGAGAAAAGAGAAATAAGAATATGGAGAGGATGTCCCAAAAGTTGAGACCTTTGGAATACCCTCTGTGTGTATATATACATGTGCATATATGTATGTATATATTACATATATACACACACACATATCTACACATTTTGGGGAGGCAGGCTGGGGAGATGGTAGTAATCATTTGAGAATATCCCCAAGAAACATAATCATCCTCTTGGAGGGAGGATGCTGTTGGTATCCAGCAGTAGCTGTGGCTTCAGTGACAGCAACAAGGCTGCTGAGAATGAAAGCAGTTCTAGGGCTTTGAGGACTGTCCCGGCACCCCCATCTCCTCCTCCTGGCAAAAAGAAATCTTTGGTTCACAGGTTCTCTGGGGAGGAAAAAGCACCATCCTTCCCCTCCCCCTCTTAATTTCCCTAGATTCATTCAAGGCTCATCTCAAATCCCACATTTCCTTTTCTCCCCTCTTCCTTTTACCCAATGCCAACTGCTAGTAATAACTTCTTTCAAATTAGATCATCTACTCTTTGTATATCTTATTTGTATTTAGTTATTTACATGTTATTTTCCCCATTAGAATATAAGCTCCTTGAGGGCAAGGATTTCCCCCACCCTCCAAGCTTCTCCAACTCTTAGAGCATTAGCTGACTTACAGTAAATACTTTTTTAAAAAAAGTTTGTTGATTGACTAACAAAACTGCCAGTGTCCAGTGAGGAATATCTCTCAACCCACTCAAAGCTCAGAATGGGCTTTTTTCTCTTGTTTTTTGTCTGCTTCCTTAGCAGCTCGGTTCAAATATTGCAGGGAAAAGTCAGAATACTGAGTGTCTAATTCTTGCCTGACCACACACTAACAGTATTCATTACTCTCAATCAATTGATCAACAAACATTTATTGAGCACCTTTTATGTGCCACGCATTGTGCTAAAATGCAGAGGATACAAAGGAAAATCACTTAACCTGCTTTGACTTTACTTTCTTTATTATAAATCAAAAACATTTTACTAAAAAATGATCCCAGAGGTCATTTCCAATCTATGACACTAAGGTCTTGTATGCAAAAAAAAAAAATCACAGGATTCAGGTGGGCTGAAGGGAATCCCAACACCTCCCAGAGCTTTGGTTTCCTAGTGTGGAAAGTGAAAATGGGAGTACCTATACCATCTACCTCACAGGGCTGTTGGAAAGAAAGTACTTGACAAACTCTAAAGAGAGTCGATACTAATGGTGGAGAAAGAAATGGCAAACCATTCCATCTTTGGCAAGAAAACCCCAAATGAGCTCACCAAGAATTAGACGTGACTAAAACTACTGAAAAATAATATAGTTCACTAGCATCACCAGCAGAATTGTTTTTCAGGGTTCTTTTGAGGGTTGAATGTTTAGAAAGAAGTGGCTTTCTTTGCCTTTGAATTCTCTCAGCCAGGCCTTCGCTTTTCTATATAAGGCATTGCATTAGATATTGAGATAAAAAATTTAGAAGTAGCAGAAGTTGGCAGTCTTGCGGGTTGATGTCACCCATATAACTGACTATCCCTGCTTTAATTATGGTCAAGTTTATGAAAGGGAGACCTTCTGGTATAGTAGAGTAAGTGCCAGATTGGAGGTCCAAGGATCTGAATTTACCCCTTGCTACATAGGTGGCACAGTGGATAGAGTGCTGGACCTGGAGTCAGGAAGATTCATCTTCCCAAGTTCAAATCTGGCCTTACTGTGTGATCTTGGGCAAGTCAATTAACCCTGTTTGCCTTACTTTCCTCACCTGTAAAATGAACTAGAGAAGAAAATGGCAAACTATTATCTTTGCCAAGAAAACCCCAACTGGGGTCATGAAGAGCTGGACAGAATCTATGGGACCTTGAGCAGGCAAATGACCTCATTTCGCTGGGCCCCAGAGGGGGTTGGACCACAGGACTTGTTAAATCTCTTCCAACTCTAAATCTATAAGATTATGATTCTATCCGTCCTCGTGTCCTTTGCTTGTGCTTGCACCCAGATGATGAAGCGGTTAAAAGAGTTAGACCTGAAGTCAGGAAGATGTAAGTTCAAACTGGCCTCAGACATTTAGTGGGTATGTGACCCTGGGCAAGTCACTTGGCATTATGTTTGCCTCAGTTTCTTCAGCTGTATAATGGGGATTATAAGAAACCTCCCCCCCAGGGTTGTCATGTGACTAAAATGAGATGATATTTGTAGGTGTTTGCAAACCCTAAAGCACTATGGAAATACTTATTGTTATTACACTAGCAAGTTATATAAATTCCTGAACGAAATAACACTCATTGAATTATGTCCAAAAGTGAGTTAGTCAAAATAGCAGCTTGGCCCAGCAAAACATCTGCGTTGAATGTGACATAAAAGTTACTTTCAGATAACTGGAGACATTTTGAGGACTGTTACAATATCCTGGAAACATTTTAACTGGCCTGTACCTTACCCTCACTCTCTGTGTTTCCTGAGAATTCCTGTGAAGCGAAATCTTGCCAAACTAAAGCTATGCAAAACCTTCTTATTTTTTACCAAAACTTCTCTTGATTCCTGGAAATATCTATTTATCGCATCGTAGGTTCCTCACACCCCCTACTATCTGACAGAGCCTTGCTCCTATTCAGAGCTTGTGTTTGGAATGTTAGAACATTGGATTCTTCCATGTCAGTTTGTAACTGTTCTAGGTTAGTTGTTCTAGTAAATTCAAGTGACATTGGCAGTAAATTCAAGTGACATTGGCAGTTTCCTTTTTTATTATTACATTGTACATTTTGCTCTTAACTGAAGGAGAATGAGGTATGATTCAGAAGTGTTCTATGTAAACTTAGAGGTTTTACTTCTATCTTTCTGGCCAATCTTTCTGTCACCTCTCCCCACCCCATAAGTGTAAGTATTCCCCAAGACTGTCCTTGATCTTCTTGTCTATTTATATCCCTGACTGCTGCAATCTCGCTCTATCCCTAACCTCTACCCTCTGACATCCTTCTCTCCAAGGCTCAGCTCTGCTGCTGCCTCCTCCATGAATTCTTTCCTGATCACTTCAGCTAGAAAAATAGCACATGCAATTTTGACTTCTCTTATATAGGAAACCTTTTTAATTTATATTATAATTATTTGTGTTTATCTTACACAAATAGGAAAAGGAAGTTTGGCACAATGGATAGAGAGCTAGCCTCAGTATCAGGAAGTCCTGTGTTCAAGTCCTACTTTTGATATATTCTGGCTTTGTGACCTTGGGCAAGTTACAACCTTACAGTGTCCCCAAGCTGTCCTCTAGGGTTGTAAATCAGAGAGCAAATGCTAATCTCCATTGGTACAAAGTTTCCTACATCAAATTCAGGCTTACTTTCCCCATAGGAAGAAGGGAAATAAGGGGCAGTTAGGTGGTACAGTGGATAGAGTATGTTGGTAGTACAGTAGATAAAGCAGTGCCAGACCCAAGAATCAGGATGACCTGAATTCAAATCTGGCCCTGCCTCCTTGTCTGACCCTGGGCAAATCACTTGACTCTAATTGCCTCCCAAAAAATGAATAAAGGAAATAAGCATTTATTAAGATCATTTCATTTTATTTAATGAATGGCCTACTATGTGCCAGGGACCATCCTAAGCACTAAGATACTGATATGGTTTGCCATTTCCTTCTCAAGCTCATTGTACTGGTGAGGAATTGAGGCAAATAGGGTGAAGTAACTTGCCCATGGTCACACCACTAGTAGAGGGGCCAGATCTGAACTCCAGAAAATGAGTCTTCCTGACCCCAGGCTTGGCACTCTATCCACTGTGACACCTAGCTTCCCCAATCGGTAAGCCTTTATTAAACACCTACTATATACCAGGCACTGAATTAGGCACAAGATATGCAAAGACAAAAATAAAATAATGCCTACCCTCAAGAAGTTTACTTTTTCAGTCACAAGAAATGCTGTGTATACGTGTAGTTGGTTGTTGTCCTTTGTCTTCAAAGAGGACCAAAATGGCATCGCCATTGTAAAGTGAAATTTCAGTGTGTCTGACTGGGGCTGATCAGGTCTGGTCTGCTATGTATACATGAAAGCATGTGCAGAGTATGGACAAGATAAATGCTAGGTAGTTTAGGAAGAGAAAGGACAGGAGAAGCTGGGAAGATCATGTAAAAGGAACTTTTAAAATGTAAGATATTTTTAAAGACTCCAATCCTCCTTTATAAAATATGGCGCCGCATAGGAATAACATTGATATTACAAAATAATTACAGCCTTATAGACATTAACTCGGAGCTGGAACTCAGGAGGACATCAGAACTTAGAGGTCAGTGACAACGCTGAATGTAGGAACACATGAGCTTAGCATCTAGTTAGTGAGGACAACTGAGGAGCCATTTTCCCTTTTTGCCCCCCATAGTGTAACCCAAGAGAGCGTCTTCCTGCCCCATCTTGGTTGTGCCCCATTCCTCCAAGTCCCAGGAGTCTCTGCTTTCTCCCTCATCCTCCAGCAGTCCTGAGGACTGATATTTCTGGTCTCCACCTCCTATATCAAATTGTATTGACTTAAGTTGATGTGAGGACACCTTTCCTGTGTTTTGTGGAGCTTTACTTAGGTACTACAAATTGATTAATCAATCAACAAATATTTATTAGTGCTTACTTACGTGGCAGACACTCATCTAAGAACTGGGGATATAAAGAAAAGCAGAAATAGTCCTCAAAGACCTCCCATTCTAAAATGGAATAAATAATAAAATGGAGTAGATTGAATGATAATTAAGTACATATAAGATACATAGAATAAGAAGATAGAAGGGAACATGAAAGAGAAACGCATCTGGGGGAACTGGTAAAAGCTCTCCTGTAGGCCTCTTGGAGTTCACTGAGCAGGGGAGGGTACAATGACATTGTTAGATGTACACTTTAGGAAAGTCATTTTGGCAGCTAAGTGGAAGACAGATTGTGTGGGGAGAGACTTGTAGCCGGGAGACCTATTTAAAGACTATTGAAATAGTCCAGTTGAGAAGTGATAAGAGCCTGAATGAACTAGGGTTGTGATTGTGTGAGCAGAGAGAAAGGAATGTGAAGAAGAGATATCATGAAGGTAGAAATCAGCGAATTGGATATTAGTATAAGCTATGGTCCTTTATAAATCATTCAACATGCCATCATTTTCCTCAGTGAATGTGACACAACCTTCTTCTAATCCAATGCTTTTTAGTGCATCAGGTAGCTGAACGGGTGGAGGCACTGGGTCAGTTTGTCATGAAGACGAGAAGAACCCTCAAGGGCCATGGGAACAAAGTCCTCTGCATGGACTGGTGTAAAGACAGAAGGAGGGTTGTGAGCTCCTCTCAGGTAAAATACACTTGTTCTCAAAATGCAGTTCACTTGTAATGGCTTCTGGTGCATGGACTTAAATAAGAAGAAATAAAAATATATTTTCTCCAAATTCTTTCCCAATTCTTGTAACTTTAATTCAACCATGTCAGCCTCCCAGAAGATAAATCAATATTATGAATGTTGTACCCTTAGGAGTGAAAATTCACTTGTGAATTATCTGTGTGTGATCTTTATTGAGCAAAATAACTTATTCCTTTCTAAATGTATAGGGTATCATTTGTTTACAAAAAAAAATCAATAGCAATTTCATGGTTTTCATGGACTTAAAAATCTATTCATTCCTTCAGCATTTCTTCAGTCCTCCAAGAAGACAGCATGAGGTAATAGGAAAAGCACACAATTTGGCATCAGAGAAGGTGGACTTTAATCCCAGAACAGTTTTGACTGCCAGTGTGACCTTGGATGGGTCATAATGTGCCTGTCTTTGCCTTGGATTTGCTAATCTGTAAAATGGGGAAATTGGACTAAATTATCCATGACATCCTTTTTTGGCTCTACATCTTAGGATCTGACCCCAAAAAATCTCAGCATGCTCCCCCATTCTCCTCACCACAATGGCTCCTCAAGATGTTTGGCCCAAAAGGATGAAAATGGGTCATTGTCAAGGGTATTCAAATGTGCTAAGGACTGAAAAGGTCATTCCTAAAGAAGAGTTATGTAGACATTTGGAACAATGATAATATTATCAGTGTAAGAAGTGTGTTGCTTTCCAGGGTGACCACTTTGAAAGGAACACTATTTTGATGTATCACTTATGATACAGTTGTTAAAAATCAATCGTGTTATTTTCTAGGCACACCTCATATCTGAATATCAGTAGTCATAGTGATGAATTAATGTTAGAGTACTGTCCATTGCACCAGTCAAAAATCCACCTCTGAAAATGACTAGGATTTACTTCCTACATGGTCTTTCAGTCTAGAATCTGTAACTTGTCTGAGAAACATTATAAATTGTTATTTTGATTGGCAATCTAAAATATTAGAGGGAAGAATGCCATTCTCCGAAAACTCTATCAGTTGTGACTTACTATCTTGAACTCTAACAATTCCCTTACCAAAGGCCAAAAGAATCAACTAGATTTCTGTAGAAAAATCTCAACACTCAGGTTCTTACAGTAAAAAAAAAAATGACAATAAAATGTTATCAAAAACAACAACAACAAAGACTTATCTAATCAAAATTTTCATAGAAGCATTGGATGTATACCAGAAAGCAGTCAACAATGATTAAATTTTATATTAATTATATTATTATGTAATATTATATTATATTAATTATATAATTATATAATAATTATAATTATATTATATCATATTAATTATATTATGTATAAAGTATTATATTAATGTAATAGAACAGTTTGATGCCACTGAAACTGAAGGATATACAAAATAAAAAGAAATCTGGAAAGACCTTTATGATGTCATGCATTGTGAAAAAAAATAAAACTAGAATGGAAAACACACTAAACTATAATAATAAAAGAGAAAAAGAGAATGGGAATGAATAGACAAAGAATCCTGATGGGGACCCAAAGGGAATCACTGAAAAATTGATATGATACTTTATACAGAGAAATAAATTAATGTAAACAGTTACTAAAATGGTGTAGTTGATTGTCCTTATATTAAAAAGTTTTTATGAAAACTTATTTTTTTTAAAAAAAGCGACCAATGGAAGTAGGGATAGAGATGAAGAGTTGTAAACATGATAAATACAAGCTATAATTAAGTTGTCCAACAGTTACCTGAATATTATTTCAGGTTTATAATCTTTTGTGTGCATTCTTAAGAATTTGGGATATTGTGCGTGGAATTCAAAATGTTGGAAATTAATGTTTGTTTCAAATGTATGATTCTTTATTATAATAGACTGTATGGAACAGATTTGTTTCTGTATTATGCAAACAATGTTAAATGGGAAATTGAGCATTTATCCAAATCAAAATAGATACACATATGGAAAAGGAGAGTTTGG
>CM053774.1:548099-589060 GCA_028658325.1 Potorous gilbertii
GGAAGCAAGATTAGCCTTTACATTTTATCTAAATTCTTTTGTCTTTTAGGTGTTATCTTCCTTTGCATTATTATAGTCATAATATATGTTCTTCCCTCTCCATGTTGTGCTTTCTTCTTTCCTCATCAATAACGTGTCTTCCTGAATTTCTCAGAATTCCTCATATTCTTCATTCTTTACAATGCAAGAATATTTCATTACCTTCATATATCATGATTTTTTTCATCCTTTCCCTGTTGAGAGTATATTTATGGGCCTGAAGCATCCAGATTATCATATCAACTTTCTACTTTAGTTAGTTCTTGTAGATATAAATCTTAGCGAAAATTTTTAGGCTATGTTTGTTGGTTTGGAGACACTACTCATATCTGACTTTTTTCTTCCATCTAGGATGGAAAGGTGATAGTATGGGACTCCTTCACAACTAATAAGGTAAGGCATTTTTCCCAAGTCTCCATAATTAGCATCAAGAAGTGTATTCTACCTGTACACAATGGGTACCATTAATAATATATTGTGTGTGTTCATCCTTCATTGCCAAAGAAGACCATGCCATCAGAGAAATAATGACATGACTTGCACTTGACTTTGAGAGAGGGAAGGCTGTACAAGTCACCAGCCTCATTTTTCCTCCAGAGCCATCTGAATCCAGTGACCAGATATTCATCAGGATGACTGGAGATGACCCAGGATGAGGCAATTGGGGTTAAGTGACTTGCCCAAGGTCACACAGCTAGTGAGTGTCAAGTGTCTGGGATGAGATTTGAACTCAGGTCCTCCTGACTTCTGCACTGGTGCTCTATCCACTGAACCACCTAGCTGCTCCTTTCATATTGATACTACTGATAGATATACATTTGTGTATATAAAACTGTTGCCCTCTTCTTCTAGGAAAGGGAAAATGAGAATTATAAATTTTCATGAGTGAATCTGTTGATATGGGATGATGTCTGTGGGAAAGTATGAAGGCAGCACAGTATAAAAGAATCTGGAGGTGGAACTGAAGTTCAAGCCAGAAGATGTAGATGCCAGTCCTGGCTTGGCTTGCAGCATGCAGATCACAAGCCATCTGTGACTGGCTATCTTATGCAACGTCTCGCGAATGTCCTGCCCTAAGTTTATCACAAGGAGTTCCTTAGGGATCACGGAGTCTTCCTTCCTTTTTCTTGATGTCACAAAGAGAATAATGAAACATGAGCATCATTTATCCCAGCCTATTGTTATGTGACCTGACCATCATTTTTACTCATACATTTATGACATCCTTTACGCTGATTCTCCTTCATAAATTCTTTGTTTATAATGTCTTATGTCTATTAAATATAGATTCCATATAAAATAACTGAAAACACATCATTCAAATTGAATACTTCAAATATTTTTCATTTTCTAAATGCTTTTAAAAATCAATATTGCTTTTGTATCGGAGAATTTTTTTTAAAAATAAGAGTGACTTCCATTGTATGAAGAATTGAATTTTCACAATGGAGAGAGAATATAGGTCTGATTTATTTAGTGCTTAGAATTCTAGTTCCTAAGGTATGAGAAAGTTCATGATCAGGGAATCTCTGCCTCTATTCCACATTCTTCCATGTCTTGGCCACTTATGAAATCGACATTGGGTAATAGCTATTGAAAATCAGGACCCACTTCGAACCATGGCATAAGGAATCAACTTTGTCCTTGAATTGTGATGTATCGAAGGAGGAAGGATGTGACATGGAATTTGCCACTTGCCAAAACAGTGAACATAAAAAGCACATTTGCCACTTGCCAAAGCAGAGGACATAAATCTTACCTACAATTATCTAGGTCTTGGGATTGACACTGCCTGTCCCAAACTCCAGTCCCTTCACTTCTTATGACCTGTTAGTGAATAGGAACATTTTGAGGAAAATAAATTCATTTTTCTTATAGCCATCTATTTTTCCATGAGAAATATATCTCTAAAATGATTGCATAAACTTATAAGAGTTTAGGATTTGCTTTAAATTAAATTTGCAAATAACTTTCTCAAAAAGAAAAACCCCTTTTCTCTGATTTTGTGTATGTTTCAGGAACATGCAGTGACTATGCCCTGTACCTGGGTGATGGCATGTGCTTATGCCCCATCAGGATGTGCCATTGCTTGTGGGTAAGTAAAACAGAACATCTCAAACTTTCAGTCAGATCCATTTCATTTTCTTTTGGTAAGAAATTTCACTGTTCGTATTTCCTACAAAAGATAATCCATTAAAATCAGTGTTCTATTTTTTGCTTCTTAATAATTTTTTGAGTAAAATCTGACCTCCCTCTTACATATTTTTCAGACCAGGTATATGAATTCATTAAAGTAGGGACTTCACGGTGAAGTAACTCTTAACCGTTCAAGACAATAAATTTCTTGCAACTTACTTAGGCTCCTAGACAACTGAAAGATTAAGTGATTTACCCACAGTCATTTGGCCAATAGAGAGGAAGACCAGGCTTGAACCTTTCTGATTCCAAGGCTTGTTCTTTCTCTACTGTGTTATTCTGTCTCTGCATCCGTAAGAGCTAGCTAACATTTATATGGTGCTTTAAGATTTGCAAAGCACTTTACAAATATTATTTCATTTTATCCTCACAACAACCCTAGAAAGGGTTGATGAGGATAATTTGGCCAAGAAAGATTTAGTGACTTGCCCAGGATCAAAGAGCTAATAAGTATACGAGGCAGAATTTGAACTCAGATATTTCCAACTCTAGACGCAGCACTAGATCCAGTGAGTCACCTACCTACCCAGGTGAATAATCTATATTCTCATTAAAGACTGTGAGTTAAAACATGTGCAATCCCTTCCCTTCACAAGAAAGTGAAAAGTCCCCAACCTCCTTCTCTTAGTTCCCTTTTTTCTGCAGTCTCTCTCTTACTCCACATGAATATATTTAAAATGTCCAGACTCCTGAAGTATATCAGAGGCAGATACTGTCCACATTTTTTTTAAACTGTTGAAAGTGAAGCAATGCATGGTTGAGTAATCTGCTTAAATAAAAAGCAGGGGGAGAACAGTCAATCCCTTAAAAAGCATAAACAGCCTGCTGTGGGAGGCAGGTCACACCGCACACATATTTTATCAGGAGTAGTGGTAGCCAAGTGCTGTATGGGAAGAACAGAGGGGTGACTGCCTTGTCCTTGGTAAAGAACAAAACACTCTGAACAGAAACCACCTACAAAGATGAACACCATTGGTTAGTAACTGCCTTCTCAAAGGGACTGAGAGAGGTGATAGCTTTCACATTTGATGTCTTGTATTCTCATTCAAGAGCTCAAGTTCAAGGTGTTATGTGAAGTGGTTACTTACTGGGTCTTACCCACGACTCTTGGCATGTTTCTTATGCTTTGGGGGAGAGTCTGGGCCTAACCCTCGCTTCTGCCTGCCACTTTCCTTATCTTGATTCAGCCAGTTGCAATGAGAAGACAAATTAACAGTGTACAGCACACATGGAGAGGTAAGCACCAGGCCCAGTCCTTCCTGGGCTCTCTGTGGAGTCCTGCACACTCAGCTGTTGCTGACCAGAGCAGCAGGCTCCCAGGTTACTCACACCTCTCACAGTAAAAGAGCCTCTTCTCCCAGTAATGAATAGCCAGAAACAAGGAAGTCAGGGCAGGAAATCTGAGACAAGGAGAACTAGACTTGGGGCTAGGCATTGTGGCAGGGATAAAGGGGGCGGAAGCAGGAAGACTATGGCACTCACTCACCATAGGAGTTTTCAGAACTAACCATTCAGAAGCAGAGGCCAGCTCAGCCCACCGCACAGAGAAATGTAATCCTTAGTAGAGGCTGATAAATCAGGAAAGGGAAATGTCGTTCTATTCAGTTCAAGAGTGAAGAGAAAGGCTCCTGTTCCATGTGCCTGAAAATGCTGCTCAGTCTCTCTAAGAAGGTAACTATTAGCCTGAGCAGTGGAGGAAAAGAAGAAGCGAGCATTTATTAAACACCTACTATGTGCCGAGTTGCACTGTGCAAGAGCACTTTACAAATATTGATCCTCATAATAGCCCTGGGATGTAGGCAGGCTTATTATCCCCATTTTACAGTTGAGAAAACTGAGGCAGACAAAGGTAAAATGATTTGCCCAGGGTCACATAGCTCGTAAGTGTCTGAAGCCTGATTTAACTCAGGTTTTTCCTGACACCTAGTCACTGCTCTATCCACTGAACCACCAAGCACCACCAAGAGAATCAGGGAAACAGAAAAGAGCCATCATCCTGGAGAATAATGTCTAAGGACATGATGGCCTGGGAATTACCCAACCTTGTCTTTTGAAGTCTAACCTTTGAGTATGCATCACAATACCTTTTTCACAAAATCACAGGGCTGTAAAGGACCACAGTGTTCTTTCAATGCAGGAGAGATGATTATCTAGCACATTCTGAGAGCTCTCTGGGAAAGGAGATTCAAAGTCTCTTTGGATAACCTATTTCATGGTTTATCTCAGTGTTTAACAGCATTCACAAATAGAAAAGTTATTTTTATGGTTTATAATCTTTAATCAAAGTCCTTCTTCCTACAAATTAAGATGTAGAGTCTCAGAGTGGGTGGAAACTGAAGGGTTATCTTTTTTGAGCTCATAACTGAGCAGAAATCCCCTTTATAACAATCTTGTTATTTTTTTGTTGTTTCAGTGCAGAGGGAAAACACCTGGTTGCTAGGATTTTATAAGGATCCCTATATAAAGTTAAATAGTAGCCCCAGGTTAAAGTTAGAAATGATTAAACTCATGTGCTCACTTGACCAGGCCTTTCCCTTAATCACCTCTGCAAACTAAACCACTTCAATAACTTTCAATATTTATTTATGAATCTGGTTTTCCGATGCTTACATGGTCTAAGTGTGTCATCGCACCCACTTGCTGGCTGTGTAACCCATAGGCATGGCATCCAGAGTGTCCCAAATTCCCCTTATCTGACTAAAAGTCATAGAAAATATAAAATTGCATTGTGTTTATTGTTGATCATGAAATAGCATTTGAGGCAACAGAGCGAGACACTACCTTAAAGGCTCTCTTACAGCCAAGTATCTCCCTTTCATGCATCAAAATCTTCCAAGATATTGCAACAGAAACAACCCTATTCAATGACCCACTGATTTTAAACATCAATCGAAGCATCAAATGGGGAATGTGCTCTTCAAAAATATATGTCTCTATGATACAGTATACAGTACAAAGCCACTTGGTAGGGTTTTTTAGTAGGTGGTGAGGGCTTCCAGAAGCCCCTGCTTTTAGCAGATTCTGTACTGGTTCCATCAAGCTCCATAGAACAGAAATATCTTCTGAAAGAGACCTGTAACAATTCAAAAGACCTTGGTATAATCATCCACACAGGAAACATCAAATGGATGAATGTTACCTATTGCCCAGATGATGAGCTTCATTTAGATAAATTATAGAACCTTTCTATTAATATTTACATCTGGGACAATCAGTATAGATGGACCATACATTGAACTTAGAACTGGACAGGAGGAAAAGGGTCAGCTGACTTCCCTTCGGGAAATTCCAAGGTTCCTTTAATAACCCCCTATTTCCCATGGAAAAAGAGACTATCTTTTTAACACCAACATTCTACCACAACAGTTTCCAAAACATTAAAAATTAATATTTACTTAATTTAATTAATATTTATTAATAATATTAATATTAAATAATCCAATTTAATTAATTAATATTTAATTAATTAAATTTTGATAAATTTAATTAAATTAACATTTTAAATATTAAATAGCTTAATATTTATACATTATATAATATATTATTAATATTTAATTAATTAAATTAAATACTCACAGATACACAAAACAACAGATTATTTTTAATGGAGGTCCAGTATTATCAAATCCACCAGATACTGATAGAATGCCCCAAATTCCCAATGGCTGAGGCTTTCCAGGGTACTAATAATGAAAGCATGTTGAGCATGAGGAGGCAAGTTCACACTGGTTATTAATTTCTAAATCATCAAAAGTTGATTCTACTGAAGTTAATTTTTTATTATAATTAATATAGTGCCTCATATGCACGCATTATCATCAATAACTATTCACTCTGGGTAAGTGTAAACTTATTAATCATACAATTTTTAGGCTTTGAGATTAAAAAACTCAGAGTACTATAATGTCACATGCTTTTTCAGTGTGACATTTGCCACAGCCAGAATGTTCTAGATCAAAGTATTTTTGTGTTATATGCCCCTTTGACAAAGTCTGATGAAGCCTATGGACCCTTCCTCAGAATGATGTCTTTAAATGTGTAAAATAAAATATATGATTACAAAGGAAATCAATTATATTGAAATAAAATTATCAAAATATATTTGCTCAAGTTCAGAGCCCCTGAATTAGGGTGGTTTATGCCCTCCAAAACAGAACAATAAGCTATTCCCATGATCTTTTCCCGCACCCCAGCTAGCTTATACCTTGATATCTTCTAGGCTTCATTTTTGGCCTGATTAGAAGGGAGAGATGTGTGTGTATCTGTGTGTAGGGAGTACCAGGGGTAAAAGTTGTAGGGGCTTCAATAAATGTTCAAAACACATAGTTCCCAAGTTGGAGGACTCCGGGGTCGGCTGATTAGTTCTGGATTTTCAAGGGACTATAGTACTTTTGTCATCATAATAACAGGATGATGGTGACTGTGATGTATCCAGTGGTCATTCAGTATACACCAGCAGTTACCAAAATGCTCCATAATCCTAAATACAAAGTTCCAAACAAAGTACTAAACTATTACCAGTTTATAGTACCTTTATAGTGTTTTTTAAGAGTAGAAAATATCCTGTGGATCTGTTTTCTTTATCTATATAGTGCTTCATCTTGTACAAGGGAGAGTCAACCACTAATGTCAATTTTCATTTTCCCTAAACATTAACCTGTAATGTATTTATTAGGACTACCCAATTTCTATGTCCGAATACATGGTACTCCATGCATCTATAATCTAAAGTTGCCTTTCAGAAATAAATGAACAAAAGTCATTTCAAAGACTCACTCAAACTTCCCCATTCTCCCGACTCTTTTCCCTGGGTAGCATCAATGTTTAAAATTTCTTTGTTTTCCATATTAGCGGCTTGGACAACAAGTGTTCTGTGTATCCCCTGACTTTTGACAAAAATGAAAATATGGCTGCCAAAAAGAAGTCTGTCGCCATGCATACCAACTACCTTTCAGCTTGCAGCTTCACCAACTCGGATATGCAGGTAAACAAATGCCTATCTGTCATAGATTTGCCATTACTTAACCATGTAAGCATCACCCATCCAGAACAGCAAGAGATACAGAGGAGACTACACAGGTGGTCCTCATTGAATGGCAAAGATGTAGGGATTCTTTCATATATGGGCTGAACTAGATTACTTCTGAGATTCCTTCCAGTTCTCAAATTTGGTGGTTCTGTGTACGCTGACACAGTTTTCTCCTGGAGCAGAAATTCACAGAACCTGAGGTCTGTGAACTTGTTTTTGTCTTTAGATTTTGATAACTGTATCTTGTATTATTATTGTATTGTAATACAATATTATTGTATTATAAAGAATTAGTATTCTTTGTTGTAATGTGTATTTTTTTTGCATTTAAAACATAATTCTGAGAAGCCTTCCTTGGGACTCAATAGACTCTGCCAAAGAGGCCCATAATACCAAAAAAAAAAAAGATTATGAACCCCTATTCTAAAGGAATTTCCATTGCCCTTGGAATGTCTTCATTTCTTCAAGAATCAGTGAACTCACCTGAATACTCTTTCAACTTACTGTATATTGGTACCTTTGCACACCTGAGATGGTTTTTGAAGTTTGTTTCCTAGTTCTGAAGGACTCATGATGAAACAAGCAATAGGAAGGAGAAAGGAAAGAGGAGGAAAGAAAAGAACTCGGGATTGAAAACAAAAACAAAATAAAATTTAATTTTTAAAAAAGTTTTTAAAATTTGAACCCTCAAAAAAAAAAAAGAGTTGCTGTGACTCCCCCCTCCCACCAAATTCATCACAATTTAGCCTGCAGACAGCCATGTACAAACATGATACGTAGATATATGAGAGATTGGAGGGTGCTATTTGTCCTTCATTCTCAAAGAGGACCATGACATCAAGGAGGACATTCTCAAAGAGGACGCCATGACATGAAATTGACTTTAAGTGAGGCAGGGCTGTGTGAAGTCACCAGCCTCACTTTCTCCTCCAGAGCCATCTGGGTCCAATGGCCAGATACAGATTAGAAGGACTGAAGATGGCCCCAGATTCAGGGTAATATCAGACGGAAGGCACTAAGATTAAAGAGAGTTGCAAAGGTTTCTTGCAGAAGGTGAGATCTTAGCTGGATCTTGAAGGAAACCAAGGAAAACAGGAGGTGGAGCTAGGAAAGGAGAGCATTTCAGGCATCGAGACAGTCGATGAAAGGCAGAGAGATGGAATGATGTATCTGAGAAACAGCAAAGGAGGCCAGTATCACAAGCTCATAAAAATTTTCACTTTAAAATAAAACATTTAAAATACTCAAAGTACTAAAACCGCTCAAAATAATCTCCATTAAATTAGGCCCTTCTTTACATACCTCTATATTCAAAAAGAAGGCAAAAACTAAAAATACTGAATATGTAATACAACTTTAGCAAATAACTTGGGCTCAAATCATCTTACTACTTCTGATTTTATATCAGAGGTAATGTTTTTATATTTTTTTCTCATCACTTGGCATATTTAAGTAAATAGAAAAGTCAACTTGAGCCAGGACAAGATGGGTTCAGGTTCCATCATTGACACATACTTTAGGTGTGGCCCTGAGCACATCACTCAACCACACTCATAGTTCCAGTCAATTCAATGATTGTAAATTGCCAAAAAGGAGGTGATCTGTATTCATAGAGTTTGTTACTTCTCCAGGAGTTTCTTTCATTGATAAAATCAATGACCCAAACAAAGCCAAACACAAATTTACCATCCTTTTTCTGATGGAAAACATTTTACCTATAACATCCACCATGGGTTACAATATTTTTGGACAAAAGAAAAGAGAAGTACATAAAGTTAAGGACCCAAATAATTTAATCTCTCCTTGCTTAGCAGCAGAGATTCATTGGCTACCAGTCAGTAGATTCTAATAATATTGACTGCTCTGCTGCCCAAAATGTTGGTTGGTTGGCTTGTGTGGGAACCTAGGAAAAATAGCCTTGTCCTTTGTTGGTTGCGACTGTCAAAGTGTGAATCAGTGTGTTTAGCTGGCTTAACATATACTTAGAGGAGTTGGCACTACAGCTGGCAAAAATAATGGGAAATAAGTGAAAACGACAATAAAATAGCATATGACCACTACGTACCATAAGTTAAGGGACTTAGTTCCTGAGTATTGGATTCAGTTAAGTAAGTTTCTATAGAAACTTATAGTAGCATAGAACTTCAGAGCTGACTCACTTCTTACAATTTGCCTATAAGAAATCCAACTACTATACCCTAATGAGCATTCATGATGCTTTTGCTTAAATATTTCCAATGAGAGGTAGTTCACTATACCTCTCAAGAAAGTCAGTTCCACTTAAGGACAGTTGGTTCTACTTAGGGACAGTTCTAATTGTTACAGTCTTTTTGGTTAATATTGAGCCTAACTCTATGAATCAGAAGGACCAAGATCTGCATTTAGGATTGGTTCTGATAACAGGAATCCTAAAACCTGAACAAAAAAAAAGGTTATCCTTTGAAAATTTACCTATGATTAAAATTCTAAGTGTTCACCTGTCCATTACTACAGATACAGCGAGGAGGAAGAGATAAATTTCCAAAGGAAAAGAGAACATATTGTGTTTGGTGACCTTTTCCAAGAAGCATTACTTTTATGGAAATAATCCAATTTTCCACATATTTGGTAGCAGGAGTAGGAAATGAGTATTTAAATAAACACAGGCAGCATGGTAAAACTGGAAAGAGCTCTGAATCTGGAATCAAAGAACCCAGGTTCAAATACTAATGGGTGATTATTGCTGTGGCCTTGGAAAGATAATTAACCTCTCTACATTTGGGTTTCCATATAAAAGGTATCCCAAAAGGCATAGTGCAATTTTAAGTTTTAGTAGCTTAAAAGTCTTTTGACTCACACTTATATGCATACATACATACATACATATTAAGTACCTACTGTGTATGCAAATTATTATTAGGTGTTAAATGGAATGAAAAAATAAGTGTCACAACATATAGTCAATGGAATATATCAAACTCTCAAGTTTCCTCATCTATATAAAATAGTCCCCAAAGTCCCTGACAGATATAAATCTATCAACCTAAATTAGACTGAAAAAATAGAGCATAGAAAAAGACATTCATACCAAAACTGAAAATAGAATTCAACTTTAGTCATTTAATTAAGTTTCTATTTCTTTCATCAGCCCCAAGACATTTTACCAGAATTTTATAGACCTCTGGGGGCAAGTCTAGACTAGAGTGAGTCATTTAGAATTGAATCCAGACCTAACTTTTTTGGAGTAGTTTTCAAGTTCTGGAGCCAGCCTGAGATTTAGAAATATGATCATGTGCTACTTAAAAAAAAACTTTTAGTCCTATTTTCTCAAATTGCCAAACTTAACCAACTATTGCATGATGCCTGGCTAATTTGGGTTGGCTCTCATGGGCTCCAGAGTAGCTGCTAACAGTACTTTCTCTTCTTTGTGCCCTTTTCAGGTTGCCTTTACCGGGTGCCTAGTACTCTAGTAATGTCTTGGGCAGAAGAGGAAAGGGAAGGAGCAATAATCTCTCCTTACAAAGAGGAAGAAAAATAAAATCCCTTATTTAAAATATTGACTGTGGCTATGTGCATATGTTTGTGTAATGTGAAAACTACACGTGAAAAATTAAACTGATTTCAAAGTAAAATTTAACTTTTGAAAAGTTAGAAATGATTTCTATTTATTGTATTGTAATAACTGATAAACTAATCATTTCAGAGTTTTCAAAGTGCATTATGTATGTCCTCTCATTTGAGCCTCATAATAATAACTCCATAAAATAGGTAGCACAGACATTAATATCCCCATTTTACAGATGAAGAAAACTGAGTCCTTAGGTTAAGTGAATTGTTTATGGTCATACAGCTAATGAATGTCCAGGGGAATATAAACTCAAGTCTTCCTGACTCCAAGTTAGACACATTTTGAATGCTCTCTCGATGTTGTTGTAGAAAAGTTGCAGGGTGGCGAGGGAGAGATTTATTCATTGGTTAGGATGTTAAAATAGAAGTCCTGTGAAGGCTCTTCCAACTGTAGGATTCATTCCATGGCATATAGGGTGAATGCTAAATGTTATGTATGATTAAGTTCCAGAGCATCTATTCTTTCCATTTTCTCTTTGCAATAGAATGTTTCCCAGCCATGGATGCCCAAGAGTCTCCAGTTGTCTTACACAGTTGTGAACTTATGGAGGTTTTTATTCAGTTCAGTCCATAACTGTTGCCATTTGAAATCAAATTGTGTTGTGTGGTTTGTCCTTCGTTCTCAGAGGACCATGACCTCTGGAAGATGTTGTCAAGGCTTGCAAATACATTGGATTTAAGTGAGTGAGGGCTGTGCAAGTTCACCAGCCTCAATTTCTTCTTTGGAGCCATCTTTGTCCATTGGTGAGAAATAAATCAGGACAACTGGAGATGGCCCTGATCAAATGGAACCTGTAGGTGGATTCTGATGAAAAACCCTCTCCTAAACACTCAGTCCCACTTCCTTCACCAGTCTCCAAAAGCAGTCTACCACCTGTGCCCCATCCAACTGGAGTAAAAGCAGTCAAGCTGCTGCCTCAACTGCTGTCAGGTTGTTGGCATAGCAGTGGCAGACAAAGGTCATGTCCTTCATCAGTATAGTAGGTTTGGGGCTGTAGCAGCCCCTGAACAGCTTGGGAGACCAGAAAAGGAGCCAATAAGTTCCTGTTCAAGTTCAGGAAGTCAAAGAATCTAGCAGCCTCCAGATAGTTCTGATGCAACAAATTATCTGGAATGAGCCAGGCTTTTAGAATCTCCAGAGCAGGATTTGGGGATCACAGATGAAGAACTGATAAGGACTTTGGGGGCCATTTAGCCCTACCCCCTCCTTTTGCAGATGAAGATTTGACTTGTCCAATGTCCCATCAGTAGTGTCCGAGATGGGATTTGAACCCGAGTGTCCTAATTTCAAATTCATTGGGGGTTTTTCCCCCTCTGTACCTTACCATTTTTAAGAAGAACCTCAAACATTTTATTTATCACTAAAAATAATTTGATATTAGTCATAACAACAACATTTTTGTCTTTTTCTTATTGGGCAGATCTTGACTGCGAGTGGGGATGGAACCTGTGCCCTGTGGGATGTGGAGAGTGGGCAGCTTCTCCAGAGCTTTCATGGACATGGAGCTGATGTTCTCTGCCTGGATTTGGCACCTTCAGAAACAGGAAACACCTTTGTATCTGGGGTGAGGCTTTTAAAAAAAATGGATTCCTGTCTCCAGAGAATGTGAATATTAAATAAGGGCCATGGGGCCATTTTCATAAGGAAAGACTTGGCTTGCCCAGGGTCTTGCTATACAGATAAGGGACTCTCACTTAAGTTAGGTGAGAGAAAAACTCAAGGATCCCGGACAAATGACTAAGAGTAACATTACCACCCCCTTCTCATGTCATTATGTTATTTTTGTCACCAAACACTGTCATCTACCATTTTAGTGAACATTATCCAGTAAAAGGGCTATGAATTTGGGCCCCATTCTTTACAAGCCCTTCTTTCCTAGATTTTCAGCTTTTCTGGAAAGGTTCCATAATTAAGATATATCCTGTGGATCGAGGTCAAAATCTTAGTGGCCTAATTTTTTTCTTAAATAAAAAATTAGTCGCAGTAGAGCATCAATGAATAACTTAAAAGACCAACATCCCTTTTCTGAGAATCGAGAGACTAAAGACTGTATTATTGAGCCATGTGATATGAGCACCCAAGGACCTGTGGAAACACCAAGAAGTTGGAGGGGTTGTCAAGGATTACAGTATAATAGACACAGAGGGCATGTAGTAGTAATAGGGGAGCTTGGGCGGACGATTTGGCACAGTAAAAGCAAGGGGAAATTTAGACATGAGAGAACCTGATTCGAGGCTCTGTTCAGTCACCAACAATTTCTCTGGACTTCAGGTTCCTTGGCTACAAAATGAAGTAATGAAAAAAGAGAGGGAAAGAATGAAATTGTATATTTACTGCTCTCACATAAGGAGATGACGTTTTTCAGCTAGGCAACTATGAACAATTAGGGACAAATTATGTTTACGTTAATCTTCTATAAAAGATAAAAGCTTGGGAAAAATTAAGGCAAAATGACAAAAAAATTTGGTCACTAAAATTTAAGTTATTTTTAAAAATTTACAAAAGTCGATTTTGATGCTTTTAGAACTTTTATGATTTGAAAAATGCATCTCCATGTGATGGAAACAAATTGGCATTAAAGCCAAGCAAGAGTTCCCCACCAGAGGTCTAGAAACAGTAAGGCGCTTGAGAGCCACATATTCAAAGGGAGAAGAGAGAGACCTTATTGAATTAAACTGTAACTTTTCTAACTAATCATCTTTGCATTGTTTTAGCAATGAGATGAAATAAGCGATTTGACGGATTTTTTTTTCTCCATTCAGTCGTCTTAATTGTCCTGATTTGTAACACCACCAATCAGCACAGCACACTTGAGGGGGGCTGCTGTGAAGATCTATAGGGTCAAATTGCGCAGTATAAAAAGCACTCTATTTTTTCAAAACTGAAACTTATCCAAAAAACTAAAGTACAACATTCACAATCCATAACAGCATAGCATCTTATTACCAGGGTGGCTACAAAACCCTAAACAAAACATATCATTCAGTATATATCCATTCACACTCAGTCTATGACATGGTACCCAGCATATATCACTGCATTCAGTATATCTTATACAATCAAAGAGTCTCAGGCCAGGGTCTCCCCTAGCACAGAACATCCCCAGGGATAGCAGAAAATACCCTACACTCCACCCCTAGGTCACAGTAGGTTACAATCCCCTCTATGAAAATAAAGCGTCCAAATCCTAAAACTCTTCTTGGGGGGTATGTTCTTTCCATGCTGCCATTACAGGCTCTCTCACCTGGCACTCTCATGAAACAATTCCATCCCCTGGGTCCCAATCCAGGGAGGCATGGTAGGAAAGCATTCTCACTGTCCCACGCCACAAAGCCTCTATCTCAACTTGGGGCCAAGTCCCGGGCTCTAGGACTCTTCCTCCTGCAGGTTTGTGGGTCAAACACTCCCAGCTCCTGCTTGGATTCACATGCAGGCAACTCTCTGCTCCTGCCCCTTGTCTCAGCTCATGGCAGAAGGGACTGCCCCATTCCCAATTCTCCCTACTCCTGCCTGAGAGCGGGCTCCTACTCCCAGCTCCAGTCTGTGGGAAAACAAAGCCTAACAGGTCAGCAGCCATATTTACACACATTTCCAGCACGATTCACTTTCAGACCTTGGAAGCTTCTTAATAACGTCTCTTAAAAGGGTCTTAAGCTAAGCCTCCTTCCAAGACATGTCTCTGCCCTTCAGTTCAGTTCACTTCCATGACCAGGAGGCTCCTTCCGTGAGTCTCTGCCATTGCCACAGCTCGCCTTCTCGATGCTCCATGTTCAGTGCTCATTTTCTCTTTACCTTTCATTGTGTCTTCTCTCCATGTTCTTCTTCTGGGTTCATCTTCATAGCCAGGGGCCCTTATCAATGCCTGTCCAGAGTCTATGCAGGACATCAAGAGTTCTCAGGAGTGAGCCCCAAGGGGATAGTAATCTTCCAACTTATATAAGGTTTTACTAAGCATCTGATTGACTGAGCCCAGATATGTAGCCCACATGCATCACCTGACTGGCTCAGTACAGAGAGCTCATTTGGGGTGCCAGCCCCAAAACTCAACATCTCATTGGTTCAGTGCCCAAAGTCAGGATAGCCCACATGCCTCAACACTTAATGTCAAAGGAGATTAATCCTTCAGATGTTTACAATTTAGACTGAGGCTGGGAAATTGAATTTCAACAGAAAAACAATAAAAATCCCACCTATATATTTGGTGGTTTTCATGTACCCATTTGTAAATCTGTTAAGTAATAGTATTTCAGAAATCTGGGGGTGCTCCCAACAATAACGCAAGTCCCAATCTCTCTATAGCTTGGTAGACCATCTTCAAGAAAACCTGTGATCAACCTGGATATGAGTTTCCCTGAACTTAATTTGGCTGGTCCTCATACAGTGTCACCAGCCCCATATTTGGATGTAGGTGATATGGCATGCCAGGATCAGAATTCTATTACCAAGGCCTTCTGGAACCCAGTGTTATTTCTATGTCATGTTGAAACATGAGAGTACTACCTTTGTGAAAGATCAATGATGAAAGCTAGCATTTATGGAGTACTCTGTCAGTTACAAAGTGTTTTGCCTACATTATCTTATTTGATTCCTAAGAACCAGAAATTAAGGGGAGGGGATGAGGGACTCAAACAACTCTTAGGCCCCCAATTGTCTTTCCTTTTTTGTCTGTGGGAAGGAGAGAAGGAGAGGGAGGGAAGGATTCCAAGGAGAGAAGAAATAGGTAAGTGGTTTTTACCTACTCTGAAAAGGGAAAGTAGAATTAAAGCCACTAATAGAATTATCCAAATGCCACTTCTCTTTTATACTTCAAAGCCACAAGGTCTTTTCTTTTTAAAAAAAAATCAGACTTACTCTTTGCCACTAAAGCCTTATTTAATTGAAAATAATTGCCTTTGATAAAATTTGTGCAGAAAAGGGACTGGACCTATGATTTCATTAGATAAGCTCTCCCTCTACTCATTCAGATTATCACCTTCTTTGAAATTTAATCTTAAAGATTTGCCTAGATCACTGAAATTTTAAGCAATTCAACCAGACTCACACAGCCAGTATCTGTCAGAAGCAGGTCTGGAATCCAAGTCTTCCTAGGATCAAGACCAGCTCTTTATGCACTGGGTCAGGATATTGGTTCATTGTAGTGAAGAGATATGAGATACTTAGCTGGTCTTACCTAAAGTGGTATTAAGGTATATTCCCTAATTATATTGTGTGTTAAAATTTACAGGGCATTTTTCTCAGAACAGTCTTATAAAGTAGCAAGTTCCACAATTATGTTCACTTAACAAATAAGGGAATTAAGACTCAGAGAAGATGAGCCCAGGACCATGGGAATAAGAAAGAGTCAAGCTGGCATTTGAACACACAGCTTCTGATTCCATGTTCAGTGGTCTTTGGATGCGTCATGTCTGCATTTTATTTCCCTTCCTTTCCTTTATCCCTATTGTCCTTTTAGGCATATAACTCAGAGCAGCTTTGTTTTTGTTTCTAGGGATGTGATAAAAAAGCTATGGTTTGGGACATGCGCTCTGGTCAGTGCATCCAGTCATTTGAAACGCATGAATCTGATATCAACAGTGTCAGGTTAGTAAATTACTATATGTCTTACATCTGTATTACATTTTTCAACTTTGCTCTTTTTTTCAGAATATGGATAAATTGAAACGTAAAGGGCAGTGGGAGATAATATCCACAAGACCTTGAAGGGAAGATTTTTTTCTTAAAAATAAGCCTGCCCCTTAAATTGTGTTTATGTGAAATAAGATTATTTAAAAAATACAAGGAGAAGAGTAGGTACTGGGCAAAGAAAATAACCAATGAGCTATCTGAATTTTTTTTGTTTCTTTGCAAGACATTGATATTTGGGTAGAGGACAGAGAAAGGCACTGAGGATGATGATGATAGTGACAATAGCATTTACATAGCACCATAAAGTTTGCAAAGCACTTTATGAATATTACCTCATTTTGTCTTCACAACAACCCTGGGAGGTAGGTGAAATTATCATCCAGATTTTAGGTGCCATCATTTATGCCTGTTTACAAACTGAAGCAGATAGCGGTTGAGACTTGCCCAGGGTCACCCAGGAACTATTTGGGGCAGGATTTGAACTCAGGTCTTCCTGATTCCAGATTCAGTGCTCTATCCACTGTGCCACCTAGCTGTCATAATAATACCAGCCCACATAAGTGGTGGGATAGGTTAGTATGGTGTGATGGATTAGAGAGAATGGACCATGTGTAGGCAGGTGAGAGAGGGTGCACACTGAGAGAGAAGGAATTGGTGGTCCAGAAAAAGAGATCAGTAAGCCTGCTTTCATTGCTCTGTAGTGGTAAGGTTGTTGGTTGACCCAATTTTCTGTTGTTCAACTGGTTATCTGGAACCAAATCACCCATCCAGAGAGTAGGTGGGTAGGGGAAGTACAGTGAATGGTTTGTGACACAACTATAGAAAGCTCCCAGCTTTAGGTAATAAGACTTGTTGTTTTTAACCAAACATGCCAAAACCCATACATTAAAGTACACATTAGCCCCTCCAGAGGAGTTCCCCAGATCATTCATACACTTATTCCACCGGGGCATCCATATTTGAAACACTACTTGGTGGGAGTGAGGGGGAAGGATGGAGGGGGAAGGGGTCACATCCTTTTCTATATCCTCAGGTGAATTTGATTTTTTTAATGGCCACAAATTACTCAAATCTTATAAAATGGGTGAGCAAACTGGGTGATTCTGGTTTTGGTCAACTCAAGATATAACTACAAGGTAATGGCTCTTATTTGGCCTATAATTTGGCTTCAAAGATAATTTCAATGAAGGAATTCCAGACAAAGATGGTTTAAACAAAGGCAATATTGTTAGAATAAGTACATAAATTCCCAATGTAAGAACTGTGAAAGACAAAAGTCATTTGGATATTTCAAAATTCTGGCATTCCTTTCTGTCAGCTTCCTTTGTAAAACAACTTCATTTTACATACATATGTGTGTGTGTGTATTAAATACAACTTGCATATATTTTTTCATTAGAACTTTCTCCAGTGCCTCTCATTTAGAGAAGTGGTATGACTTAGTATATTGGGTAAAAATAGGCAAATGAGCAAAAAATCTCAGAGCCAGTTAACTTGACAGTATGGTGCTGCAATAGCACAATGAACCTAGACATGTTTATTAAGATTCAGTGACATCACCCCAACAACACACTTCTGGTTGGTGTAAATGCCATATTGTGTCCTAAATACTTAAGGATCTCCAGGGATTCTGGCCAACTCTAGAGTATCATCTGTTGCCCTCTCTTCTGATGAGTACAGTTTCAGCCTGGTTCATTAGAACGTAAGAAATTACATCTGGGGCACTTGGGGAATTCTGGAAAGAGGGCAAAGTAGGTCAGAAAATTCCAAGCTCTCCAGATTTCCTCCACAAACAGGATAAAATAACACCTCAGGGTGAATATAGAACAGCAAAAATAACAAGAGTTGGGGTAGAGCAGTGGTGTAGCTGAGACAACTGGAGAAGACCCAAGGAAAGACCCCAGGGACAGAGGTTCAACCTGAGTGAAGTGCAAACACCTCCAGGCTATCTCCACTTAAATAGCAAACAGCAAGCCCTGGAGGTAGCTGGGTTGAGAAGTAGCCTAAGCCTTGGCCACAGGAATTCTCACCTCACAGACCCCTCACGTTGTGAGGGGTCAGACATACGAGTTGGGGAAGATTGAAGGATCCTCTGTTGCCAAGGGATGCCAGGCCCGTCTGTGCTGCTAAGTCACAATCCATCCTGGGCTGTGACCGAAGATGAGAAGGAACGAGCACATGCCAGATGACTGCAGAAGCAGTCAGGTATGCATGCTGCTGACTGTGGGCACTTACAGGAAAGCTGAGTTTCTGGTTTCAGTGCCAAGTCAAAGAAGAAAATCAAAAAGTACAGCCACTAGAGGGTCCTCAGGGAGCAAGAACATTTCCAGCAGAGTGTGGTTGGAGGTCCTAGTCATGGCTTGGAGGGGGAAAGGAGTGCTGAGGTTAGGCCCAGGACAAAGTTCAGAAAATAACAGTAAAAAAAGGACCTGAGTTCAGAGGCATCATCTCCATACCCCTGGACTAGAGGTGATTATGATAATGAGCTATGAAATATAAATAAATAAAAGTGAGTAAACAAAGAAGGAAGAATCCAATCACAGACAGCTACTGTGGGGGTTCATTTTCAGAGGAGGATGCTGAAGCAAAAAAAAAAAGCCTCTCCTACCCCAAAGATTAACATCAAATGGTCACATGTCCAAAAAAGAATTCTTAGAAGAACTTTAAAAGGATTTTAAAAATCAACTAAGAGGAACTGAGGAAAAATTAGAAAAAAATAAGAACAATACTAGAAAACCAAGAAAATTATGAAAAGGAAGTCAGTTATGTGAAAAAAAGAGATCCAGAATCTTAAAAAAGAAAACAACTCCTTGAAAAGTAGAATTGGGCAAGGGGAAGAGAATGATATTGTAAAAAGCCAAGAAATAAACAAACAAAATAAAAGAAATGAAAAATAGAAGACATCTCAGAAGAAAAACAACTGACCTGGAGAAGATCAAGAAGAGAAAACAAAAATTATTGGACTACCTGAAAACTACAGTAAAAAAAAGACAAAACAGGACTACAAAGAAATAAAGAAAATTATCTCAAAGTTTTAGAACAAAGGGGTAAAGCAGAAATAGAAAAGAAATTCACCAATCACCACCTGAAAGACATCTCAGGGTGAAAACCTACAGGAGTATCATAGCCAAATTTCAAAACCCCCAAGTTAAGGAGAAAATATTATGAACAACAAGAAAAAAATTAAATATAGCAAAGCCACAGTTAGAATTACATAAAATTTGGCAGCTGCTACACCAGAAGACTGCAGGTCTTGGAACACTATACATCGGAGAGCAAAAGAACTGGGGTTGCAGTCAAAAATAACTTACCCAGCAAAATATAATCCTGAATAACAACAAAAAAATGGATATTCAATGAACTGACAGACTTTCAGATTTTTGTCACAAAAAGACCAGAACTTAATAGAAAATTTAACATATAAGATCAAGGAGTACTTCACTTAACTGCATGTTTCTAGGCATAATAGTGCCTGTTTTGTATACTTACCAGAATTGTGAGAACCAGAGGAGATAACGGAATAAGGAAGCCCAGGCTTTGAAAAAAAGCTGAAAGTACTAAAGAAAAGTTTTATCAATTCTATAACAAGGTTCCTGGTGATATTCACCAGGCTATGATAGTACTTTGCTAAACTAACAGGGCTGACTCCTTTGTCCACCCTTTGTCCATCTATGTACATAGATGGATCTGTGGCTCGCCTGGCATAGGCGTTCCCTCCAGCAATACACAGGTTGTGACTTCTGCATACCTTCCTATCTTGCTGTGTTTTCTTTAAAGATTAAATTCGGTATTAGATGTTTTCTAGGTGTGTACCCCTGGACAAGTCACTTAGCCGCAGGTTCCTCATCTCTAAAATGGGAATGATAATGATATCACTAATATCACAGAATTGTGAGGTTCAAGTGGGGTCATAATTGTCAAGCTCTTAACACAGTGCACACAGTAACTGCTACATAAATGTCAACTATTCAGCCAAAACCTGTAAAAAAATGGCTCTAAAATTCTGGAACTGCAGAATCCATAAAATGATGGAAAATCTCCAGCCCAAGACAGCCTGGAGCATGGCCTGGAAGTGTCTGTTGCATCAGGCAGGAGGCAGGGTGCAGTCCAGTGTGGGCCATGCCAGCACAGACAGGACCTGAGCAGGCCTTGGGGAGATTGAATCTCTTGCACCTGTGGCAGTTAGTATTTCAGGACCTCAAAACACCAAGGACAAATTGGAAGGTCAGTGAAAAAAAGCCTGTGGGAACTGTGTGAGAGAGTTGGATGGTCCAGCCCCAGCCACAGGGCAGCAGAGGAGAAAGGGGGTGGAGGAACCTGCAACAGCAGCAGGGGCAGAGACAGTGACTGTGTCTGGAGCTCTAGGCCCACAGATGTGGGGGAAATCCAGCAGCTGACAGTACATCCCCCACCCCCACTGGAAGCAGAGTTCTACCATGAAAAAGAGCTCAAAAATCAAGTAAATGACTGAGGAAATGAGCAAAAATTGAAAAAAGAATCACACTATAGGATCTTACTCTGGTGACAAGGAAGACCAAAACATGCAAACAGAAGACAACAAAGTCAAAGCTCCTCCACTCAAAGCCTCCAATAAAAGTATGAATTAGTCTCAGGCCATGGAAGAGCTCAAAAAGGATTTTGAAAATCAAGTAAGAGAAGAGCAAAAATTAAGAAGAGAAATGAGAGAGATGCAAGAAAATGATGAAAAACAAGTCAACTGCTTGCCAAAGGAGACCCCCAAAAAATGCTGAAGAAAATAACACTGTGAAAAATAGACTAACTCAAATGACAAAAGAGATCCAAAAAGCCAATGAGGAGAGGAGTGCCCTAAGACGCAGAATTAGCCAAATGGAAAAGGAGGTCCAAAAACTCACTGAAGAAAACAATTCCTTAAAGATTAGAATGGAGCAGATGGCAGCTAATGACTTTGTGAAAAAGCAAGAAATTATAAAACAAAACCAAAGGAATGAAAAAATAGCAGATAATGTGAAATATCTCACTGGAAAAACAACTGACCTGGAAAATAGATCCAGGAGACACAATTTAAAAATTATGGGACTACCTGAAAATCATAATCAAAGAAACAGCCTAAACATCATCTTTCATGAAATTATCAAGGAAAACTGCCCTGATATTCTAGAACTAGAGGGTAAAATAAATATTGAAAAAATTTACTGATTGCCTCCTGAAAGAGCTCTCAAAAGGAAAACTCTTAGGAATATTGTAGCCAAATTCCAGAGCTCCCAGGTCAAGAAGAAAATATTGCAAGCGTCCAGAAAGAAACAATTTGGGTATTGTGGAAATACAATCTGGATAACACAAGATCTAGCAGCTTCTACATTAAGGGATCAAAGGGCTTGGAACAGGATATTCCAGAAGTCAAAGGAACTAGGATTAAAACCAATAATCACCTATCCAGCCAAACTGAGTATAATATTTCAGGGGAAAACATGGTCATTCAATGAAATAGAGGACTTTCAAGCATTGTTGATGGAAAGACCAGAGCTGAACAGAAAATGTGATTTTTCAAACACAAGACTCAAGAGAAGCATGAAAAGGTAAACAAGAAAGAGAAATCATAAAGGACTTACTAAAGTTGAACTGTTTACTACATGGAAAGATAACATTTATAACTCTTGAGACTTTTCTCAGTACTAGGATAGTTGGAGGGATTATATACATATAGACAGAGAGCACAGTACGAATTGAATAGGAAGGGATGATATCTAAAAAATAAAATTAAGGGGTGAGAGAGGAATATATGGAGAAGATAAAGGAAAAAATAAAATGGGGCAAAATATCTCTCACATAAAGAGGCAAGAAAAAGCTTTTTCAATGGAAGGGAAAAAAGTGAATCTTACTCTCATCACATTTGGTTTAAGGAGGGAATAATATGCATACTCAATTTGCTATGAAACTCTATCTTACACTAGAGGAAAGTAGAGAACAAAGGGATAAATGAAGTTGGGGTATGATAGAGAGGAGGTCAAATGGGAGGAGGGTGTAATTAGAAATAAATACTTTTGAGGAGGAATAGGGTTAAAAGAGAGAAAAGAATAAGTGGGGGGCAGGATAGGATGGAAGGAAATATAGTCTTTCACAACAAGACTTTTATGGAGGTCTTTTGCATAACTATGCATGTATTATACACATCAAATTGCTTGCATTCTCCGTGGGGATGGGTGGGGAGGGAGGAAAGGAGAGAAGTTGGGACTCAAAGTTTAAAAACAAATGTTGAAAATTGTTTTTGCATTCAACTGGGAAATAAGAAATATAGGCAATGTGGTATAGAAATCTATCTTGCCCTCCAAGAAAATAGAGTGGATGGGGATAAGAGAAGGGAGGGGTATGATAGAAGGAAGAGTAGATTGGGAGGAGGGGTAATCAGAATGCATTGACTCTTGGGGTGGGAGAGGGGAGAGATGGGGAGAAAATTTGGAACTCAAACTCTTGTGGAAATGAATGTTGAAAACTAAAAATAAATAAATAATAAATAAATAAATAGATGTCTGTTACGATTAGTATTATCCAACCATGGATGCATATTAATTCAACAACAGCAATCCAGGGAGGCCAAGTAGAATGAGTGTGTTTGTTACTCCCAAAAATATCTGGAGAAAAAGAATGGAGCCCTAACACTGAGAAAAAATGTGGACAATAAAGGGCGCACTGTCTGAATGATGGCATTCATCCATGACATTGAAAAAATCAGAATAAAAAAGCTATAAACTTTTATTAAAAACACAGAAGCTATTGCTTTCATAAAGCTGTGATGGCCTTCGCATATGTCTCACAGACAGAATCAAACCCCATTACAAAACAAAAGAGATTCTGATATATCAGTGGAGTAATCTAAGAGTGGTTTAGGTATGGAAGATTTTTTTGTATTTTTAGGCATCCATCTTTAAAATCCATAAGTCTTTTGTAAAGTTGATTGAAGATATATTAGGCATTTTCCCACAAAAATATTATTTGGAGTCTCTCCTCCATCCCCTACCTCCCTCCTTTCCTTGATGGGACATCTTTTGAGGGTCTTGGGGGGACAAAACATAATATTTCAGATTTGAAATAAGTGAGGATGAGAATGACAAAGAATAATTATTAGTAACATTTAATAATTCTCTAAAGATAAATAAACTAAGCTGAGGAGGGAAGACACACAAAGGTTTTCTTAAGTAGTTATTAATCTTTTTCAATAGCTCTTCCATCTTATTATTTCACTACCATGGTTTGATCCAAATTAGTGGCTGGAGTTTCAGAAGGTTTGACCTCTTCTGTCGAAACCAAAGGTGCCTGGGCCTCAGGGGTGGATCCAGGGGCTTCTCTTGCTCCTGGAGTCTGTCTGAAAGAAAGTTTTCTGCTGCTAGGTCTTGAGCCTGAAGCTGGAGCCACTTTACTTTTAGTTTCTTGTGCTGTGGGAACTGCAACAGCCTCAGTCTCCTTAGGTTCCCCTTCCTCTTGACCTTTGACTCACTCAGTGCTTGGCTCAGAAATCTTAAATGCTTCCCCACCAGCCCCAGAAACAAGAGGCAGGAACCTACCCAGTCAGCTTCTCAGACCCTTGGTTCCCCAGCTACTTCTTTGTGGCCACTGAGTCCTTCTCTGCTTCCTTACCTTCAGCCTTGTTAGCATCTTGGAATCTTGTTCCATCTTCTCTAGGTTGTGCTCCCTCATCATTCTCCTTGGGAATTTTCTATTTCTTCCACCTTCTTAACTTTATCCTTAGTTTTCTCATCATTTATACGATGCTTCCACTACTACTACTTCTCCTCCTCCCCTTCAGAGTTCTTGAGGGGAAAGGGTTGTTGTCACCAAGAGGGCCCTGGGGAGGGCCCAAGCCTTGGGTCTGCTTAACTGGGACTGAGTGGTGCAATGCCTTTCCCGGTCTTGAGAGAGGAGACTGCACCAAGGGAGAGTCTGGTGAAGCAATGCAACTTCTACTACATACCTTCCTATCTCATGAAATTATGTTCTATTTCTTCCCATAAATTCTCAGAGGATCAACTCAGTGTAACACTCTCCTTTCTCAACTCCTACTGACCTTCCTGGTTTCCTTTAAGTCCCAAGTAGAATCTCATCTTTTACTGGAAGCCTTTCCCAACATTTAATTCTAGTGCCTTCCCTTTGTTAATTAGCTCTTATTTAACCTGCATATAGCTTGCTTTGTATGTGTAAGGAAAGAATGGAATGGACCCACATGTGTAGTAAAGGCTCCATTATTTTTTGCATGTTGGTTTCCTCATTAGATTACAAGCTCCTTGAGGGCAGGGACTGTCTTTTGCTTCCTTTTTGTATCCCCAACACTTAGCAAAGTACCTGGCACATAGTAGGTATTTGATAAATGTTTATTGATTGCTTGATTGCTCTGGTTCTTTGAACATCTCAGGGATAGTAAATGTACTTCTAAGCTTTCCACATATTGCCTCTCATTCTTATTACCTGACTAACCCATCTCATTTTCCAGACACATACATAGATATAGATATGCATGTATATATGCATCTTTGGTGGTTGAATTTCCTGTCATTTCTAATGTACTAATTATCATTGGTAATATGCCATAGCCAGGAGAGTGCTGGTAAACATTTAACAACCACTTCTTCAGAGGGGGAGGGGTTGGAAGGCAGGAAATGAACCCACAACATACTTTTAAGTTTAATCTGCATTATTATTTCCCCATTATTTTCTTAAGTCTAGAAATCAACGAAACAATAAATTAAGCCTTAATCTGTAGCATTTACAGATTTTCAAAGTTCAAGAATATTCACACTGAAAATTTCATAACTGCTTCTCATGAGTTCATTCAAGCTGACTTCTGCACATTCCTAGCTATAGCCTAGTGCTATCTACCTCATAACTTTCCATTTCCCTTTGAGACACCTGCAGTTATGATATTCTGTGATCATGATTTGCAACCAAAGAACCACAAAGCCTAAGTAATATAAAAGACACAATAGAGATAAGGACTGGATCTGAGATTTCACTGATAGAGTGAAATTCGAGATGAGAACTCTCTCTCTCCACCAGTACAGACTGGTGCCTTCTCTGAAGCTTGTAGTCATAGAAAGTTGTCTAGAACACGGAGACGCTGCCTTTAGCAGAATCACACAGCAAGTATGTGTCGGAGGTGGGTTTGAACCCAACAGATCTTCTCGGTTCCAAGGCCAGCTCTCTAACCACTAAGTTACTCTGGAGAAATGGGATCAAAACAATGACTTGGCTCACAAGGTTGAAAGAAATGCCATCAACATAAAATTTCACAGGTCAAAAAGATACTCCCAAAGTGCACAATAACAATTTTACATAGTGCTTTGCCTGCAAAATGCTCATGAATAGTGACTTCTGGAGAATGATTTTGCCACCACAACTTTGTCTCCTACAGATACTATCCCAGTGGAGATGCTTTTGCTTCTGGTTCAGACGATGCTACGGTATGTTTCCAAGCTTCTAACTATTTGTTTTTGAAAGAGAGAATGATGTCGGTCCAGTTTAGCAAGAAGAAGAAAAAACGTCTTCTAAAACCCCTCCTCAGACAGTGGGAAAAGATAAGAATGAAAAGGAAAATGGAAAAAGTGAAATCCTGCAGGGAAGGGGAGAGGGGAAGAAGAGATAAAAGATGACATTCTATTCCAGTCTTTAAAATTGCACAAACCACTTGATTTACCTGTGTCTCCATAAGCTGTGCTTTATGGAATTACAATCAAAGTGAACATTACTTTAAATTTCCATTTGAATTACAGTGTCGCTTGTATGACCTTCGTGCTGACAGGGAGGTGGCAATTTACTCCAAAGAGAGTATTATATTTGGAGCATCCAGCGTGGATTTCTCACTCAGTGGTAAGATTTGATTTCTTAGGATAATGGGCTGTTTTACTTCAGAAACCTTGACAGATCACTAGGAGAACTAAGTGAGAAAAGAACATGTAACTTTTATCCCCTGTACTCCATGAGTAAAGGAGCACTTCCTAAATGATCTAACATTGACCTACATCCTTCCTCATTCTCATTTTGAAGGGGAAAAAAAAATCTAGAAAAATGGCTTTCCCTTGCACCATTTCCTCTTCTTTTTCTATATCATTCCTCTTTTTTCCCCCTACTTCACATTGTAATTGAAATCATTTCATCATTCAGAATTAATATGCCAGGCATGGTGCTGGAGATTCAAAAGACAAAAATAAAAGTCTGCCCTCAAGGGGCTTATTACATTCTCACTCTGCATTGCTTGTAGAAGTTGTCTGAACAGAGAGAATACCCCTTTTTCCTTGCCAGAGCAAATAAAGGGCCTGCCTTACCTTTTGCCATTCCCTAAGGGAGTGATGCATCCAACTTTTCCCACCCATAGTCTTCTTGAAGAGTTCCATAAACCTCCTTTTCCACCTTGTGCAGAGAGACAGACAGACAAAGAAACAGAGACAGAGAGAAACAGAGAGAGAGAGAGACAGAAACAGAGACACCAAAAGAGAGAGAGAATTCTTAAGATGGGTAGAGGACAGAGAACTAAGTATCCCATGTTGGCCATCATAGAAAAGGTTGGCGATGGAGACTGCTAGCAACAAGAAGCAGCCTGAGTTTAGGGAAGGAAACCAAGCTCAGCTAGAATTAACCATCTGCCACTGTAAGAGGGGGAAATTTAAATTGGTAGGTAGCAATAAGCAATGTTCTAAAAGGATGGGAATCGATCTATGGAAGTCAGGTTGGGAGAAAGCCATTTCTATCAGCTCCTAGGAATTCCCCGTGATTTCCTAAGGTTTATGATTTCTTCCCCCTCCCCACCTCTACCCTTTGTTAGAGAAACACTACACTTTGTAGTAAATGCTATCTCGAGTCTAGTCAATGAGACTAAATTGGAAATCAAAAACTCCATTGTATTTCACCTAAGGGTACATACATTGCACATAGTAGGGGTAGTGAAAGGTAAAAATCTTGCACAAATAGGTAATAGGTAGCCTGTAAATTGGTTGTTCTCTTGCTTTAGATGATCTAGAAAACTAAGGACCTCTAGCTTAGAACCTTAAATTCATGGAGCTTTCCAAAGATCCTTCCATGTGAATGTCATTCCCTTTCTAGGTCGCTTGCTGTTTGCTGGTTACAATGATTATACTATCAATGTCTGGGATGTATTGAAAGGATCAAGAGTATCCATCCTGTTTGGACATGAAAATAGAGTTAGTACTTTACGTGTTTCCCCGGATGGAACTGCTTTCTGCTCAGGATCATGGGACCATACCCTGAGAGTAAGGATCTCTTTCTTCTTACTTTAGAGATTGGGGGACATGTGGTTCTGTTAGTTGAGGAGAAGAATGCTTGATCTTCTTAGATTATTCAAAGTGGATTAAAAGGCAGAAGCTAGCTGGGTCAAATTTGGGGTTCTAATTTCAGCTGTTCCAGTAACCATCTTTAATGACCTTCATTATGCTTCAGTGAAATGAGAACCATGCTTGTTAAGTCAGTTAAATGAGACAAAATCAGCTTTAATGGTGGAAGGAAGGAGGCAGGAAGGGAAGTCTGTCCCAGGAGCCAAAATTGACAATGGTAGAAGTTGCAAATTTAGGTTTGATGTCAGAAAAAGTTTCCTAATAATTAAAACTACTCAAAGGATGAATAGTCTCCCCATTCCTGGAAATATTTAAGCAAGAGGTGGTTGACCACTTGAGAGTGTTAGAGAAGGCATTCTTCTTATTCCATTTGTGAGATGACCCAAGTAGCCTGTTAGCTCCCTTATACCTCTGAGATTCTATAATTCTATGTAGTGTATGTGGTAATTAAAATATAAATTAAAACATATGACTTATTTTACTTGGTCAAGTATGAAACTCTTTAAGAGCTTTGAAGGCAACAATCATAATCCATTTCAGTGAACTTTTTTGTAAAAAATTCAAGTCTTTTAATGTCATAAACTAAAGACTCTGTGATTTTTTTTCTTTTCAGGTATGGGCTTAATCTCCAATATGTCTCCTAACAATGTGAGCTAATATATCGGATAAGCTATGAAATGTAATTTGAAATACTCCCCTACAATTTCACATGCTGAGGAAACATTTTGGTAGTTGAAACCATCAAATGTCTCTGCATGCCATCCAATATTGATATTTAAAATCTTTCTACTAGAGATTATAATAAGCCTTTACTGCTTTGAGAGTATCATCTTAAAGTATAATGCTTTCAACTCCTGGCTTTAGCTACCTTTCTACTCTTGATTTTAGCTACCTTTAATTAGAAATTATTTAAACAACTGTAAGTTAAGCTTTTCTCTGAATGCATTCTAAGACCAAATTTATTATTTAGCATAACTTATATAATTTGCACTAATTTAATTCATTTTAGAACTTTTTTAAAAAATCATCTACTGATTGTATCTGGATACAGCTTGACTTGAAAGCTTCCTGTGAAAATTATGGATTTTAGGTAATGAGTTAGAAAGAAAAGATTTTGGGTGGTTTGTGATGCTGTGTCATTGGAATTTTATCCTAAAATGACCGTATAATATCAATTATAAAGAAAAAAATCTAATGATGAGGTCCTTCTTACCATTAAGAATGGCCAGAGAATCCTTTCCATCTTTCCAATTATCTTTTTATAAGAAATAGTTTTCACTAGTGTGAACTGAATTTAATAAAGCATGGACATATATAGGGAGCTTTCATTTGAGGTCGCTGCCTCTACTTTCCCTTCCCCTGCTTCTATGAGGGATTGGAGAAAGACTGACAGCCCCTTTTCCAAAGTCATCTGTGGAACTGTTTGCAAAGAAATAAAGAGATTAGCCCATGAGAATTTTCATCTAGGGCAAGAGTACCAGTTCCACAGAGTTTCTCTTCTTGTGAAGTTAAAAAGCTTAAAAATACGTATTATTAATAAACTGCATAAGGCTCTAAGCCCCTAGGTACGCCCCAGGCTGCAAATGAAATATTCCAACCAGTTTAATTTGGTGTAGTTAGTTATCCCTAGGCTTCTTTTCACCTCTTATCATACTTTTTATTTAGCAAAATACTAACTCAGGACACAAAAATATTTTATCTCTATCTAGAAATCCATCATTAAAAATGCAAATAACCAGCCAGCAAAATTTTAAATGGAGCAAAAAAAGAAAAAAGCCACAGTAATAAACCATGCTGTCCATTGCGATAAAAGTGATGGGAGAAACAGAGAGGAATAAGTCTACACTTGTTCCAGAAATTTCTTCATACAGATATAATTCAGACACTCCCTGCTAGAATTTCTTAATCTGATCAACAAACCAGGAACAAGTAGAGGTTCCAGCCACAAGTCTTAGAATCAGTCTTGACATACTTCATCTGTTGCTGCTACAGCCTTGCTCACTCTTTGCAGAGATTATGTGCTCCAACTCTGCATCTCTCTTCAGAGAGAGCTAAAAGCTGCCTCCAAAAACATAATAATAATAAAAAAATGAAAATAAATAAATAGAAACTGCCTCCACATGAGAAAAACTCTACCGTCTAGTTCTGATCATGAGCCAGCTTCTTCTCCATCTGGAGAGAACTACAATTCCTGGATCTTTACGAAGGATGCCGATCCAAACCTTCTCTGAATGACTAATAGACATGAGGTAGATAATGCTCTCTTCTCAGTTATTTTTATCCTTTTTGTGAATTCGTTTTCAATTGAAGATGTTCAGTACTAAGGACCAATGTTTGTGATTTTTTTTCCACAATAATCAAAATATTTTTCTGTAGAAAGAGAAAAAAAGAAAAACTTTAAACTAGTATTAGGTTCATGTGTTTATAAACACTTTCATTCAGGTATAAAAATTAGATTCATGTGAAGTATTTGTTGAAGGTGAATCATATAAGCTAATTGAGGATTTCTAAATCATGAGTAATTTCCCTGTGATCTAAATAAATCAACAATTATTTATTAATTGCTGAGCCCTGAGCATTCAAAGACAAAAAATCCTGTCATCAAGATACTTACATTCTATCAGGATTATAAATCCTTCAGATGCTTATTTAAAATATACATAATCCACAAAGGAAGATAGAATACTTTTGTTAACTTGTCTTCTTTTACATATTACAGGCATATTATTGCTTAAGAAAAAACTCCTCCCAAATTAGACTGAATGAGTCAGCCTTTGGAAATAACCAGTTCCCTGAAACCTAAAAATACTGCCCTGTGTCTGTGGGTTAACTGGGCAGGTAGATGCTAGCTTCAAAAGCTGAATATTCCCTCTGGAGGAGATCTAGAACCATGTTTCTGCAGCTCTGGAAACTCAACTCTGGGTACTTGCCATGGCTAAGTACTACTTTATTATACTATTCCTCTCAATAGAGTGCCAGGACTTGGCATCAAATGGCCACTCCGAAAATAAGGTTCATACCTACCTTTTAAAAAAAATTGATTTTATCTTCTGTTTGCCCAGCGTCTTTCTCCTTCCTCACTCCCAAAAGAGCACTCACATAACAATTATTTTTAAAGAGGAAAGAGAGAAAGAGAGAGAATCAGCAAAACTAATGAATACATTAAGGAAATTCGAAAATATATGCAATGTTCCACACCCACAGAGCTTCTTCCTCTGCACCTCCCACTTTCTCTGAGAGAAGTGTCTTCTCGTATTTCTTCTTTGGGGTTATGCTCATTCTCCAATGAGTAGGAGATATATTCTTAACCAAACATGGGATAGAGGCAATTATCAAAAAAAAGATAATTTTGATTATATGTATGAAATTTAAAAGCTTCTGCACAAACATAATAAATTAATATTAAGGGAAACAGTCTCATGGGAAAAAAAATCTTTGTATCAAATTTTTCAATGAGAGTTTGGTATTCAAGGTATATAAACAGATATATGAGTGTGTATAAAATTGAAAGTCGTTTTCCAACAGATAACCAGTCCATATATTTGAACAAACAGTTCACATAACAACTATAGTAAAGAATGTTCCAGATTACAAATAATAAGAAACATGTACATCAGAACAATCCTGAGGTTTCATATCACACCCAGCTAACTGGAAGAGATGACAAATGAGAGGAAGCATCGTTGTTGGAAGGGCTGCGCAAAGGAAAGCACATTAGTACATAGTTAGTATAGTGATTAATCAGTACAACCATTTTTGGAAACCAATTCGAAATTATGTAAATAAATTGGCTAAAATGTCCACACCCTTTGACCCGGCCTTACACTATTACACATATCCCCCAAGGAGGTCATCAATAAGAAGAAAGTCAACATAAATATTAGAATATTTATGGTAATCTTTTATGTAATATTAAAGAATGGACAACAAAGTAGATGTCCACTGATTGGAGAATTGTGGCACACGAATGTAAGGAAATGTTATTGTGCTGTAATAAATGATAAATATGGTGACTACAGAGAAGCATGGGAAAATTTATTTGAACTGATTAAGAGTGAAGTAGGTAGATCCAAGAAAACTAGATACAATAACTGCAATAATATAAAAACATTGATAATAACCACAAAGCAAAGTGAAGCGGAAAACCCGAAGTACTCTCACTTTTTCCACTGCTAGGGAGTAAGCTTCCATGATCTTCTACACAAATGGGCTTCGTGTCCAAATGCCCCCTTACTTGAGCCAAGTCAGCCATGTTTCTCCTCTGCCACAGCCTACTGTCATTTTAACGGGCTGCTTGGGAACCACCATTAAGGTTTACATCATCACAAGTAGCAAAAATAAACAACATGGCAGCAATACAGTCAAGCAGTTCACCCTAGCTGCTACTGAAAGTTTCTGGCATCCACTTCCAGCAACAACCCTTCTCAAATGCTGAGTATTACAAGTAAGTGATCCCCTATCATTCTGGTCTTCCAAAATCAGATTGGTGGGCAAATTTCTCCTTTAGGAAGTCAAGTCATCCATTTTTTTTCAATATTTACTTATTTATTTTTAGTTTTCAATATTCACTTTTATAAGATTTTGAGTTTTTAATTTTCTCTCCCTCCTTGCTCTCCCCCCCCAAGAATATGATATAGGCCATACATGTATAATCATATTAAACATATTTCTACTTTAGAGAATTAGAATAATTAGCACCAAAGGGAAAAACCACAAGAAAGGGGGGAAAAGGGAAAAAAATAGGATGCTTCAATCTGCATTTGGACTCCATAGTTCCTTCTTTTTATCCATATATGGATATTTTCCATCATGAGTCTTTTGGAATTGTCTTCAATCATTGCATTGCTGAGAAGGGCTAAGTCTATCAAAGTTGGTCATCTCACAGTGTTGCTGTTACTATCTACAATGTCTTGCTGCCTTCATTCAGCTTTGGTTTATACAAGTCTTTCCAGGTTTTTCTGAAGTCTTCCTGTTCATCATTTTTTATAGAACAATAGTATTCCATTACATTCATGTACTACAACTTACTCAGCCATTTCCCAACTGATGGACATCCCTTCAATTTTCAATTTTTGGCCAACAAAAAAAGAGCTGTTACAAACATTTTTGTGCATGTGGGTCCTTTTCCCATTTTTATGATCTCTTTGGGATACAGAACTTGAAGCGATATTGCTGGATCAAAGGGTATACACATTTTTGTAGCCCTTTGGGCATTCTCTCCAGAATGGTTGGATCCATTCACAACTCCATCAAAAATGAACTAGTGTTCCAATGGAACTTTAAATGAAATTTTTCTATCTCTTGTTGTTGGACTTTGTTAACAATATATAGAAATGTCAATGATTTATGTGGGTTCATTTTATATCCTACAACTTTGCTAAAGTTGTTAATTATTCCAAGTAGTTTCTTTAGTTGATTTTCTAATTATACCACCATTTGCAGATACCATCTGCAAAGTGTGATCGCTTTCTTTATTCATTGCCTATTCTAATTCCTTCAATTGTTTTTCTTCTCTTATTGCTAATGCTAACATTTTTAGTACAATATTGGATAGCAATGGACATAACGGACATCCTTTTTTTCACCCCTGATTTATTGGAAATGCTTCCAGCTTATCCTAATACATATGATAGTTGCTGATGGTTTTAGATAGATGCTACTTATCATTTTAAAGAAAGCTCCATTTATCCCTATGCTTTCTAGTGTTTTTAATAGGAATGGGTGTTGTATTTTGTCAAAAACTTTTTCTGCATCTATTGAGATAATCATATTATTTGTTAATTTTGTCATTTATATGGTCAGTTATGCTGATAGTTTTCCTAATATTGAACCAGCCCTGCATGCCTGGCATAAATTCCACCTGGTCATAGTCTATTATCCTCATGATAAGTTGGTGTAATCTCTTAGTTAATATTTTATTTAAAATTTCTGCATCCATATTCTAGGGAGATTGGTCTATAATTTTCTTTCTCTGTTTTGGCTCTTCCTAGTTTAGGTATAAGCACCATATCTGTATTATAAAAAGAATTTGGTAGAATTCCTTCTATCCCTGTTTTCCTCTCTTTATCCCTTTTCTATTCCTGTTATAGAGTATTAGAATTAATTGTTCTTGAAATGGTAGAATTCATTTGTAAATCCATCTGACCCTGGAGATTTTTTTTTTACAGAGTTCATTGATGGCCTGTTCAATTTCTTTTTCTGAAATGGGGTTATTTAAGAATTTTTATTTCCTATTCTGTTAATCTAGGCAATTTATATTTCTGTAAATATTCATCCATTTCACTAAGATTGTCAGATTTATTGGCATATAACTGAGCAAAATAGCTCCTAATTATTGTTTTAATTTCCTCTTCATTGGTGGTGAATTCACTCTTTTCATTTTTGATACTGGTAATGTGGTTTTCTTCTTTTTTTTAACCAAATTAACCAAAGATTTATCTATTTTATTGGTTTTTTTCATAAAACCAGCTCTTTATTTTATGTCAGTTCAGAAGTTTTATGAATTTCTCCTTTTCAAAATTTCTAATTTGGTTTTAAGTTGGGGATTTTTAATTTGTTCTTTTTCTAGCTTTTTTAATTGTATGCCCAAATCATTGATTTCCTCTTTCTACATTTTATTCACATAAGAATTTAAAGATATAAAATTTCCCCTAAGAACTCCTTTGGCTGTGTCCCATAAATTTTGGTATGTTGTCTCTTTATTATCATTCTCTTGGATGAAATTATTGTTTCTATGATTTGTTGTTTGACCCACTCATTCTTTAGGATTAGATTATTTAGTTTCCAATTAATTTTTAGTTTATCTTTCCAGGCCTTTTATTATATAGAATTTTTATTGCATCATAATCTGAAAAAGATGCCTTTAATATTTCTGCCCTTCTGCATGGATTGTGGGGTTTTTATGCCCTAGCACATAGTCAATTTTTGTGTGATGTACTCCTGAGAAAAAGGTATTTCCTTTCTATCCCCATTCAGTTTTCTCCACAGGTCTACCATAGCTAACTTTTCTAAGATTTTATTCACCTCCTTAACTTCTTTCTTGTTTATTTTGTGGTTAGACTTATCTACTTCTGAGAGAGGGAGGTTGTGGTCCCCCACTAGTATTGTATTGTTGTCTATTTTTTCCTATGACTCCCTTAACTTCCCCTCTAAGAATTTAGATGCTATACCACTTGATGAATATATGTTTAGTATTGATATTACTTCGTTGTTCATGGTTTTCAGAGCTTGCTTCATTCTTGAAGAGGATCATGACATCAAGATGATGACATGACTTGCAGTTGACTTTGAGTGAGGGAGGGCTGAGCAAGGTCACCAGTCTCACTTTCTTCTCCAGAGCCATCTGGATCCAGTGGTCAAATATTCATCAGTACAAATGGAGATGGCCCAGGATACAATGTGAGAGCCTGGCGAATTTAGACTAAGGTCTTTATCAGATTCTCACTTTGAGTGAGATACCCATTCAATGAATAGACTTCTTTAAGTAGTTACTCAAAGGATGGTGCCTTTAATAAAAAAAAAATCAAACTGAGAGGGGAAGACCCTCCAGGTTCCTGGGTAAAAGAGAAACAGGTACTATGGTACCTTTTAGGAGGATGTAGTTTCTTCCTTATCTTTTTTAATTAGATCTATTTTTGCTTTTGTTTTGTCTGAGATGAGAATTGCTACAGCTACTCTTTTTACTTCAGCTGAAGCAAAATATCCTGCTCTAGCCCTTTACCTTGACTCTGTGTGTATCTCTCTGCTTCATATATGTTTCTTGTAAACAACATATTGTAGGATTATGGTTTTTAATTCACTCTGCTATCCATTTCTGTTTTATGGGAGAGTTCATCCCATTCCCATTTACAGTTATAATTTTTAACTGTGTCTTTTTCTCCATCCTACTTCTTCTCCCTCCTCCATTTATGTCTTTCTCTCCTTTCTCCCTTTCTCTTATCACTAGTGTTTTGCTTCTGACCACTGCCTCCCTTAATCTGCCCTCCCTTCTATCAGGCTCCCTCCCTTTTCTTTTTCCTTTCATCTGCTACTTCTTCCTTCCCTTCTGCCCTCCTTTCTGTCTACCCCCTCCCATTTTTCCCCTTACCCCTCCTACTTCCTATAGGGTAAGAGAGATTTCTATACCCAAGTGAGTGTGTATGTTATTCCCTCTTTGAGCCAAATCTGATGAGAGTAAGGTTCAAAGATTGCTCACCTCCCTCTCCTTTCCCTCTACTATAAAAGGTGTTTGTGTTATTTCATGTGATGCAATTTACCCTTTTTCATCTCCTTTCTCCCAGTACAATCCTTTTTTTTGCCCCTTAATTAGTTTTTTATCATCACATCAAAGTCAACTTATTACCCACACCTCTATATATACCCCCTTCTAAATGTTATAATAGCAACACAGTTCTCAAGAGTTACAAGTTTCCATCATCCCATGTAGGGATATAAACAGTTTATCCTTATTGAATAACATGGTTTTTTTCTTTCCTGTTTACCTTCTTATTCTTCTCTTGAGTCTGGTATTTGAAGATCTAATTTTCTATTGAGTTCTGGTCTTTTCATCAGGAAGATTTGGAAGTCCCCTATTTCACTGACTACCCATCTCTTCCCCTGGAAGATTATGCTCAGTTTTGCTGGGTAGTGGATTCTGGATTGTAATTCAAGCTCCTTTGCTTTCCAGAATATCCTATTCCAAGCCCTCTGATCCTTTAATGTAGAAGTTTCTAGGTCCTGCATAATCCTGACTATGGTTCCATGATATTTAAATTGCTTCTTTCTGGCTTCTTGCAGTATTTTCTCCTTGACCTGATAATTCTGGAATTGGCTACAATATTCCTTAGGGTTTTCATTTTGGGACCTCTTTTAGGAGGTGATTGGTGGATTCTTTCAATGACCATTTTAACCTCTGGTTCAAGGACCTCAGGGCATTTTTTCTTGGTAATTTCTTGAAAGAGGCTATCCAGGCTCTTTTGTTGATCATGGCTTTCAGTTAGATCAATAATTCTTAAATTATCTCTCCTGGATCTTTTGTCCAGGTCAGTTGTTTTTCCAAGGGGATATTTTACATTTTCTTCTATTTTTGTCATTCTTTTGATTTTGTTTGACTGATTGTTGATGTCTCATAGAGTCATTAACTTCCACTTGCCTGATTCAAATTTTTAACAAATTTTTTTCTTCAGTTAGCTTTTGTACCTCCTTTTCCATTTGGGGAATTCTATTCTTTAAGGAGGTTTTTCTCTTCAGTGCATTTTTGTACCTTCTTTTCCATTTGGCCAATTGTATTTTTTAAGTAGTTATTTCCTTCAATCAATTTTTGTCCTTCCTTTTCCATGCTATTGCCTCTCTCTTGCAAACCTCTCATTTCTTTTCTCAATTTCTCTTCTACCTCTCTTATTTGACTTTTAAAATCCTTTTTGAATTCTTTCAAGTATGTTTTTGGCCCTTTGAGGTTTCAGATGTAGGTATATTGGCAATGTTGTCCTCTTCTGACTTTGTGTTATGATATTCCTTGTTACCATAATAATTTCCTATGGTTAGTGTTCTTTTCTGCTTGTTGCTCATTTTATTTGCCTACTTCCTGGCTTTTAAAGTTGTGGTCTCCTGAGTGAGCACAGGGGGCACTATCCCAAGCTTCATGTGCTAGGGGCCAGAGGCCTGGTCACTGGCTTTGTGTGCTGGGGCCTCAGGTGCTGGCAGCTGAATGCTGTACGGTACTGATACTTGTGGTGGTATCTGGTGGGTGCTGAGGGCAGATGGAGTTTTTCTGTGTTTCCCTAGGGCTAAACTGAAGCATGGGGAGGTCTGGCTATTGCAAGATGCCTACTTACCCAGAGTTATGCTGAAACACATGGAGGTTTGGCTGCTAAAGAATGCCTGCCCAATCAGAGTTGAACTGAGGCAAGGGGTGGGAGGTTCAGCTTCTGGAAGATTCCTGCCCATCTAGGGCTACGCTGAAGCACTGGGAACCTGAAGAAGCCTGCCTTCTTGGGGCTATGCCAACCATGTGGTGGTTCTCCATGCTGGAGTCCACCTATTCTTCTGTTCTATGCTAACGCATTGGGGCGGGGGCGGGGGGGTGGTGGCAGTGTTTGCATTTGCCACTCCATCACCATGGGGTTCGGGATCTCCCACAGATTTGTGGAGGCAGAGCTTGCTGCTTGCTGGGATACCTCCCATCCTAGATTATGTTCCCTTTTCACCCAAGTGACAAAAACCTTTCTTGGCTAGCCTCCAAGTTTCCCAGGCTAAGAGACAGCTTCTCCCTGCCTTTTTGCTATCTCCACTGTTCCAGGATTTTTTCTGAGGTGCTATTTTTGGGGGTTTTAAAGGTCAGCAAGGGAGAGTGAGAGCACTTTACTGCTTCCTCCCCCATCTTGGCTTCTGGAAGTCCCCCCAGTGATCCATCCTTGACAACTATATTGAAATCCTTACAGCACTCAGGAACTTTCCAGGTTGCTCATACCACCATCACCTGGGACCTGGCTCATGAGTCGGTGGGGAAGAAACATATTAGGAGGTCCTGAGGGCAGCAGCAGTTCCCTGTTCCTGAATTGCACTAGGCATCAAGCCCATTTTCTCCCTCTTTGCCTTCTCCCTCCCACTACCTTCTTAGATTAGACAGGCTTCTTAAGTGTAGCAGTGGTTATGTAGCGTGCATCTGTGTTTTAAGGAACACAGATACAAAACACCAAAAACAAAAACAAGAAACCACACTTTTATTTTACTATCCAAGACACCTATGTGTGTTTTCTCAGCTTCAGTAACTTTGTTCACTTTATACTCAGCAAAAACTAACAAACTTTTAGCAGCCTTCTTTTAAAAAAAAATTCAAGTGGAAGAATTATAAAAACAAACAAAAAAGCATAGTCCCAAAGATGAGATATGAGAAGATACTTTTTTCAAAGAAATGAGAGATGCCCAGGGTGGAACACTGCATATATTTTCTTGTATTGATCAAGTATTGTTTTTTCTTTAAAAAATTCTTTGTTATAAGAAATGGCTTTCTAAGGGGGATGAAGGGGAAATATACTGGGAAAAATTTAAATCATGTAGGAACAAAATATATTTATAAAATTTATTTTAAAAACAAAAAAATACATTTGAGTTCTTTATATGCCAGTCAACATTGACAGTAAAAATATATCATGGGATAAGTAACTGAGTGTTTGGATAGCCAGGACAATTAAAACAGTCAGTCAAGTCAAGTTGTCAATGAGACACATGGTATATTCACATATAAATATACTCACATGTATTTATTCATGTAACATACACATGTACTCATACAAATATATGCATAGATGTAGTATGATAGAATTTAGAATTCTATCTAATTCCTGAGAAATTATCTAGTCTAATCTCATTTTATAGATGAGGAAACTGAGGTCCACAGAGGTTGTGAATTGGGTCACACAGCTGTTAAGTAGCAGAGGGAGGACTTACATGTAGGTCCTCTGACTCCACGTCCAGTGCTCTTGGCACTAACCTATGCTGCTAAACTAACTTGAACTTCATAATAGGTTCCACCCTTTGGTTACATCTCAGCCACTTGTCTCAGTTAATTTGCCTTCACTCTCCAGGAGCAGACCCCTCACATATTTAGATTCATCCCTGCCCCCCACAATAGGACATGGGATGCAGGCTTCCAACCTAGAGGCTCTGAATCTAAGCTGTGAAAATTCAGCTTTCCTCACTTCCAGTAAGTGGAGGACAGTTGCAAAGAAAGGAATGAAATGGGAATACTTTGTGACTCTCTTTGGGGGTTACTGAGTACATAAGAAAATCTTATTTTCACAACTGACCTATTTATATAAATTTATATAAATATAGATGGTCACTCCAGCACACTAATAGAATAAAATAAGCCACCAGCCCACAGTCCACTTCTTCCCATCAAAATAGTCAACTCAACCATTCTGCCACATCCTTGTGACAAACAAGATGCACTATGATGAACTTTATGGTATACCATAGAGAGCTTGTCTTGTGATGAGTTGCTTACACTGTAAGTATTTAATCTTAATATGAATGATGTTTAGTATTTATTGAAAAAAATTTTGTTTTGAAATCTACACTTTGTTAAAACTCATGGATAACCTAAATGTAATAAATTGTATTTAACATATTGAAAATAACGCTGTATTGGTATTGGTAGATCAGGGAGTTTTTTCCACTTCTATTAAAGTTACTATTAGGTCAAAGAGGGCTAACCTAATGAATTTTTTGTAGTTGAAGTAGGCAAATACCTACTTGTTAGGGTTGGGGAGTCATTCAAAAGCTAGATTGAGGGTGAGAGAAAAAAATAATCGAGGCATTTAGGGTTAGGGTTAGGGTTGCGAAGGACCAGCTGCAAAACTCCTCTGGAAAGGAGAAATAGGGGCAGCAAGAGATCAGGAAGATTTGAGTTCAAATATGACCTTAGGCATCTTCTAGCTGGGTGATGTTGGGCAAGTCATGTAAACTCTATTTGCTTCAATTCTCTCAACCTCCCTCCCAGGGTAGTTATGAGGACAAAATGAGATATTTGAGAAGTACTTAGCACAGTACGGTACCTGGCACATAATAGGTACTCTATAAATATTAGCTATAATTGTTTCTTTAAACAAATAACTGTTTGTTTAAAAAGAAAATAAGAATTATGGGTTGGATCACCTATTCTAGATATCTTTTATATGTTACATTCCTTTGCTGGACCACAAGATTCATTAAATTGGCATAGAGGATTGGCAGAGCCTTGGAAGTGAGTGAAATCAGAAAGATCTGGGTTCCAATCCCACCTCAGATACAGCTGTGTAACCTTAGACAGGTGACTTCTCTGTGCCTCATGTCCTCATCAGTAAAATGGTTATAAATGGTCTACGTGGACAAACTCTCCTGGGTGTCTTTACTTTTTTTTTTTTTTGAAGGAATTTCTTAATCTCCTAACTGATTGAATTCAAAGGTTTCTGAGTCTAGCTGTGGCTTCTAACCTCCAGCATGAATGCTTGTATCAAATGTGTAATTAAAGTTGAATATTCAAAAGATCTGGCTGCATTGTAGGGGTGGGGGTTGGAAAAGCCTAGACAGGTGATTTTATCAGAACATGGAACCTCCTAGGGTGGAAATTCCCTCCAGTAATGCAAATCAACATCTTCTCTAGTAATAGTGGTGGTAAGCCAGTTAGTTA
>CM053774.1:589560-646617 GCA_028658325.1 Potorous gilbertii
AGGTGATTTTATCAGAACATGGAACCTCCTAGGGTGGAAATTCCCTCCAGTAATGCAAATCAACATCTTCTCTAGTAATAGTGGTGGTAAGCCAGTTAGTTACTGGGGTGTTGAAAGGTTGCACTTTGCCCATTGTCACATACCTGGTACATGTCAGAGGCAGGGTTTGAACTCCTTGCCTTTCTGACTGAGACAGGTTAGTCTTTGAACTTCTCAATGTGTCTCCATGTTATAGTCAGCTGTCAAGATTCCAAGTCATAGCTCTCTGGGTTTCCTGACCCCATGGATGGCTATCCAAGACACACTAGTAGGAACACCATTTTGAATTTCTTAAGGGGAAAAATCCCCATGTGACAAATAACAGGATACTGCCCTTTAGTTCTCATTTCTTAAAACAAAGGATAATGAAACTGTTGATCAACCAACAAGCATTTTTTAAATTCCTACCACAGCTATGGTACTAGGAATACAAATAAATCCAAGGAAGTTTACATTCTTATGGGGAGATGATAATATACATAAGTATAAACAGAATAAATATTAACATTATGGACACCACCATCCAGTTCAGGAATCTGTGTTAGTCTCTTCTGTTCTCTCGTCCCATTTATCCAATCAGTTATCGAATCTTGCCATTTCTTTCTCTGCAACATCTCTCTCATACATTCCTTTGTATCCCTTCACTCAAAGCCACCCTTAACTTCATCTCCTCCAACCTCGATGACAACAATGACTTTCTAATTGTATTTCCTGCCTCATCTCTCCCCTAACTAATATCTACATAGCTACCAAAGTGATTTTCCCAAAGTCTAGATCTGAGCATGTCACCTCCCCTACTCATTAAATTCCACTTCCTTTTTATTACCTCTAAAATTACATATAAACTCCTCTCTTTGGTATTTAAAGCTCTTTACAACTTGACTACTCCCTAGCTTTCTACCTTTTAACATATTATACCCCTTCCCACACTTTGCGGTCCAACCAGACTGACCTATCTACAATTCCTCATATACCTCTCTCAATCTCCTGTCTCTATACTTTTGCCCTGACTGTGCCACCTACCTGGAATGCCCTCTCCTCATAGAATCCTTGGTTTCTCTTAAGATTCACCCTCAGCACCATCTTTTTCAAGAGGCCTTTTCCATGTCCAACAGTTGTTAGTGTCCAATCCAGTACTACAGGAACTAACCCAAGTCCACATGGGCATTCTGACTGTACATTAAACCAGGATACTTGAAGCTTCAACGAAATGGGTAGGGGACAGTATGTATGATCATAGTCATTTAGCATATATTAGAGCTTTAATTTGCAAAGTACTCAACAAATATTATCTCATTCTATCCTCACAACAACCTTAGGAAATAGGTGATACCATTGTCCCCATTTTACAGATTTGGAAATGGAGACAACGTTAATGATTTGCTCAGGGTCACACAGCTAGTAAGTTTTGAATTCAGCTCTTTTTGACTCCAGTTCCAGGCGCCCCCTCTATTGTACCACCTACTTACCTCAAGTAAGCAGATTGCATCAAATCACCTAAGATAACGTGCAGAAAAATTAGCATCAGAGGCACAGGTAAGAGAAAAGGAGGTGAACTGATCCTGTGCAGAAAATAAGGGTTAGGAGTTGGCAGCACAAGTACCAGCTAAACCACCAAATATGAAAAGAATTGGAGCAACGCCTCCAGAAATGGACAAAAATGGTCTAGGATGACTCGGCTCTGCACCAAAAGACAGAGAAGCCATCATCTGGAAGATCAGGGGTCCGTCAGCATATCCCTAGATGCCATCCTGGCAGTGCCCCCTTGCTACCTCTGTGAATTGGGGCAAAGTACTTAAATGTCTCTCAGCCTCAGTTCCCTAATGAGAAAATATGAGTGCCCCTAAAGTAAAGTCCAGCTCTAAATCTCTGATCCCATGGTCCTCATCATCAAAGGCCCCTTGAACTTTTCTTTACCTTTCCTCGCATGCTGATTACAGTATCAAGTTAGTTGCCGTAGGATAATATTTTGAGCCCTGAAATGAAAAGATCAGAAAGAAACACCCCCCCACTCCCCCATACCCCACACTCTGTGTGACTAGGACAAAAAACAGGGAGCAAAGTCCAGTTGTCACATGTGTGGATTGGGTTGGGGAACAGGAAGGACCAAGAGGCTGAGACCCTCAGAGCTAGAGTGAATATCCCCTCTAACAGAGGGTGGAAGGCCTCCCAGTCCCCAAATCTCTCTCCCATCTGGTACTAGGAATTCTTTTCACTAGAGAATTAAGCTTTTCAATCCACAATTAAAGACAAAATGTATAATGTAAATACCCATGGAAAAGTAATACATAGACTTCATTGCTCAATTACGAGTAGTTGGTATCAAAGCCTTTTCTGAGAGCAGACGAAAGGGATCAACTGGCTTCTTCCCAGTATATTGTCTTTCATCAGACTGATATCCTTGAAGCTAAGAGCCTTCCTCTGATACTCTATGATACATAAACCCAATTAAAAATCAGAGAGGCTCTGACTCTAAAATTTTCTAGAGTTCAGTCTGGTAAAACCATTCTCCTCACTGACTTGATCACAACTGATTCATAACTAGTACCAGGTCTATAATGGTGCACTTACATGTGAATTCCATTGGGGAAGGGGGTGGGGGTGAGGAAGCTGCCTTTGTAGTTATAAGGAGTTGCCTTAACAAGTGAAGTGACTTGCCCAGAGTCATACAGCCAGAATGTGTCAGAAACTTGAACCCAGATGCTTTTTTAGGTCTAGCATATAGTAGGTATTTAATAAATGCTTGTTAAACTGCATTGAATTGACCCAGTAAGTTGGGTATTTCTACCTTGGTAAGGTCGCTGTCAGAGCTAGGCATCTCCATGTAAAAAGAGTTTCTGAAGTAGCCCGATCTGTGGCCATGAAGGCCTGGAGCTGATTTTCACCCTGAACCATGCGGACAGGCTGTGAAAATAACATGACTGACCACAACAAACTAATTAAACCACTCACTCACCCTCCCTGCTGATTTTCACCCTGAACCATGCGGACAGGCTGTGAAAATAACATGACTGACCACAACAAACTAATTAAACCACTCACTCACCCTCCCTGCTGCTGTTATCAATGCTTAACTTCTGAACATTTACAGGACTGGAGTACTGGCATCGAAAGTCACATAAACACTGGCTTCAAGGAAATAGTGATAGATGGAACAATGTTGTGGAACTGGGCTGACTGAACACAAACAAATTAGAAAACTCTGTCAAGGACAACTTTGTTATCTAATAACTATCTCTACATTCTGTCAAGGAGGATACAGTAATATTTGTGTAGAACAGGAAGTGTAGCCCCCCCCCACCACCAAACACACACACACACACACACACATATATTTTGGTTATCTTTACTGGAACAATTTAAATAAGCTTTTGAATAAGGGGGGACAACATAGGCTGTTTCCTCAGACCATGGGAATTTCAGGAAGAGTCATTTTTGAATTCCCAGCTGTTTGGGTGGTAAGGCTGTCACAGTCCAATTGCTCCTTTGTGGTGCTGCCACACCTTGAGCAAATTGCCAATTTTCTATGCCTCAAGTTTCTCCTGCCTACCACAACTCATGTACCTTCACTCTCAGTGTTGACAACAAAATGTTGGAGATACAGAGATAGATATGAAGTTCGCTATAAAAATCCAGGATGCTATTACTGCTGCTTATAAAAGCTATTCTGTCCTATCCATATCCATATCCATAGCACAGCTGGGTTGTGAAGCAAAGAATTTGCCCTGAGGATGACTTGTGGAGAATGAGTTTGTCCCTGATTGTGATCTGGTCAGAACAAGCTGTAACCTGGCAGCCTCCAAGAGTAGCCTGGGCCCTTTCAAATCCAGAGAGAATGTATTTCTAATGAAGGTGCCATGTTAAGAACAAGAGGATGCAGCCCTTTAATCACAAATTACCCCCTCCTTTAAAAAAGGCAAATTTCTTGAGACTCCCTTCACAATCTTGGATCTTATTCTATGGCGAATCTTACTCTGATCCTGAGATGAATCTGTGATCTCATCCATGTGAATGTTCCTTTGAGTGAGATGGTGACTCACTCAGGCATGATCATGCTTTGTCTGTATTCTCCCATGGGTGATGGCCACCCATGAGAGGGGACCCACTGCTTCCAGAGGAAGCTCTCAATTGTTAGGAAACTTTTCCTAGCATCAAGCCTAAATTTTCCTCTTGGTAACTTTACCATCTCTCCTGGTTTTGTCCTCTGGGGTCAAATCCCTCTTCTCTATACTAGCTTTTCAAATACTTCAAGACAGTTATCCTGTTTCCCCTGAGTCTTCCCCTTTCCAAGCTAAATGTCGCTATATCCTTTAAATCGTCTTCTTAAGACACAGACTCAAAGTATTTAGTTGCCCTCCAGCTTAAACTTTGGTGCCCAGAACTGAACTGAACACAATACTTTAGAATCACAGAACTCTTGAAAGGGAAGAAATGTTAGAAATCATTGTGGAACTTTCTTACTTCATAGGCAAAGGCCTTGTAATCTCCCAATGAGGCATGCCAGCTAGTGGCTGAGTCCAGACCAGAAACCAGGCCTCTTAACTTCCAACCAATTGCTTGTCCAATATATCACAGCTTCCCAAAATCATACTTCAAAGGGTTTCTTTCCTATTTCATTCCCTCTGGCTGACCCCAGCCTGCAAACATCTTCTCTTTCCCTAAAGGAATTTGAATGTCTTCTCCGCCCAGCCTTTCTACTCTCAAGTCCATGTTTGGGCAAACTCTCATTCCTATAATCCAACAAGATTGAAACAAGGTGGAGGTATAAAAGGGTTTCTATGGAAATAATGGAAAGATTAAAAAAATCAACTAAATAATGCCCAGTGACACAGAATTGTTGAATTGCAAAGGGAGAGTTAACTTTATCTGAGTCTGTTTGAGGAGTCCCAGACTCATGCCTACAGGTACCTTCTTTCACCCTCCTCCCTCACCTCCACTGCCCTTCAGCTTGAAGGGTCAAAAAAAGATCTCCTTCCACTTGGACTTTCCCAAAAATTCCTCCCCATTGGGACAAGGGAGAGTTAAAGACAATAGGTAAGTGCCAGCGATTCCCAGATCTAAGAAGACACCTTAAACCATTTGCTAGGAATAGAAATGAGGTCCCCTAATGTTGGTGAGCCCAGCAGGACAACTCAGTCCTGGCTTCTTTCTTTTAAATTGAGAGAGACAGAGAAAGAGAAAGAAAGAGAGACAGAGACAGAGATAGAGAGACAGAGATAGAGAATTTAGCTAATAGTTTTCTCTGTCTCTTTGTAAATGCAAAAAATTCAAGCTTAAAATGCAAAAAAATAAATCACATTTTTTATAACGAATACTAATAGCTATCTAATTTCATTTGGACATTGTCCAGAAATGTCTTTGTCTCGTGTAATTAAAAGTTGCTTTTTCCCTCAAATAGAAACTAACAGTAGGCTAAGTCAGTGATCAAAGAAAGAGAGGAAAACGGACTTCTGTACTAAATGAAATATTGGATTTCAACTAAGTGTTCACCTCCATTAGGGATGTGAGATGAGAACTGAAGTGTACTCTATTAGACTCAGTGGCACACTGGATCTCAAATGAGGAAAAAGGTTCAAATCCTGACTGCCTGTGTTATCTTAGGCAAGTCATTTCTCCCCTTTGAATCTCAAATCCTCATCTGTAAAATAAAGGTTATTCTGAGGGAGATCTAAGGTGGCCCAGTTCTAAGTCTATTATCCTATGAGTCTCAGTTCGTGTGTAATACTTTTTCAATAAATACAGGAAAATAATATTTTATTTTTAAACTATCAATTATCCTTTTCATTTCCCACCTGGCTTCACTGCTCTGAACTTCACCACTGTGAATGCCCAGGAATCTGAACATCTCGAAAGACCTCTTCCATTCTGGAATTCATACTTTATCAGCACCATCTGCACCTGGGCAGCTCCCGCTTATTGAAGGAGATGGAGATTCAGTACCTCTATTTAAGGAGGGAGTCACCAGGCTACACTCCTTTGCATACATCACCATCATGAACTGGACAGACACACACACAAACACACCCTTGGTAGAGACCTTCCACTCCTACTTTTTCAGATTTCTTTTGTGTGTTGTCTTTCCCATTAGACTGCAAACTCCTTGAAGCAAGAATTTTTTTAAAATATTCCCAGCACTTAGGATTTACTTATTGTTCAGTCATTTCAGTCATGTCTGACTCTTTGTGACCTCATTTGAGATTTTCTTGGCAAAGATACTGGAGTGGTATGCCATTTCCTTCTTCAGCTCATTTTACAGATGAGGAAACTGAGTCAAACAGGGCAAAATGACTTACCCAAATATTAAGTGACTCACTCAGCTAGTAATGGTCTGACACTGGATTTGAAATCAGGAAGAGAAGTCCATTGACTTCTGAGACTATTGACCGACTGACTTCCTACCCCAACCCATTTTAGCACAAGCATTACCCAGATTAAATTCCCGAATACAAAGAAAAATTATGCTAATCTCCAGTTTCTAAAACTGCAAATGACAAAGAGACTAGAACTTAAACCTGAAAAAAAAATTTTCAAAACCCAATGAAAATGTATAATATACTGGTGAATACTTTCAAGAACACATATAAAACCATTGCAAGTGGTGGTGGTGATGATAGGCGGTGTAGAACATTTTCAGGTTACAGACATACCCAGGTAAATGACCCATGACTGTTCTATAACCATCTGAAAACCAAAATTCTCTTATCTGACCATAACTTACTTTTCGGTTCTCTGTCTCTTTCTCTCTATCTCTGTGTCTGTCTCTCTATCTCTCTCTGTCTCTGTCTCTCTCCATCTCCCTCTCCCTCTCTCCATCTCCCTCTCCCTCTCTCCATCTCTCTCTCTCCATCTCTCTCTCTCTCTCTCTCTCCCCATCTAAATACTTAAATACCCTTCACCCCATTAGGACCTCCAAACCTTCCACTCCTCTTCAGAACTTCCTCAGACCATCCCTTATACTCTGACTTTACTTTCCTCCATGCCCAATCTCCACCCTTTTCAACTGTCTACTATTCTCAACTCCAATGACCCTATTATTCTATCACTAAACCCCATCCCTGGTTAACTCCCACCTGCTGCCTCCTCTGGTTATACTCAATCAACAAGTATTTACTTATGAACCAACTACTGTGTATTATTGAACGAACCTGAAAAACGTCTCCCAACAAAGCTACCTGGGGCCATAGACATTTTGGTTACCTAATCTCAACCAGGACCCCAAGGCGGCCAAATAGTCTTTCGTGCCTTCCTAACTGAGTCTCTGTTTAGCTCTCCAGAAGCTGTCTCTGACCTTCTCTCCTCTAGGCTCCTACACATTCTCTTCCATCACCCTCTCAGCTGAGCACCGAGAGAAAAGCCCATGTGGAGGGACGTCTTGTCCTTTTCTTTAATCTCAAAACCTTCTCTCATTTAAGTCTCTATTAAAGAGATTTGCGGTAACTAAAAATCCACTTCTCACCAAATTTTCTTTAGAAAAATCATTATTTTTCATCAAATATGTGATTTCTGTTAGCGAGAAATAGGTTTGTTATTGTTATTTTAATGAATTAATAAATATTTTAAGTTTTACCCATTAAAAATTTTAATACAGCAAATATCAAGCAATATAACCCACATAAACAAAAGTTCTTCAAGGTCCTCCATAGTTTTTAAGAGAGTAAAGGGGTTCTAAGACCAGAATTTTTTTAGAACCTGCTTTCCTAGAGCATCCTTATGCAAAATTATGCACTTCCTGGAAGCGATTATGAGAGCCTGGAGCCAATCAGGGGGAAAACAAGCGACTTTGGGAAGCACTGAGCTGCTGCTTCCTGCGTAACAGAGACAACATACTTAGGTGGATAGATTTGGGCTGAAAGGGACCCTAAAGGCACACTGAACTTGGAGTTAGGAAGATAGGAGTTCAAATCCTTCCTCAGACCCTACCAGCATTTCAGGTTTTCCAATCAGGCAAGGCACTGGAGAGAATGAAGAAAGACAGAAGACAGACGTATCATGTGATGATTCCAGTGATCTGACTCTTTCATCAGAAAAAAACCATTATCAGAGAGTAATATCACCATTAGAGGAAGAAGACTTTTGAAAAAATCAAACCCAGAAGTACTCATGATCTTTTAAACATCCGACCTTGTGATCTCTCTAAACAGATGATAGAATCCATCCAAAAAAAATTACTCAGTCTGGTGTCCTGAATTTGAAAGAAATGCAGAAGCTAGCAAAGATAATTGGTCTATTGCTAAGATCCTTATGGCCATTTTGGCCCATTAAGGAAAACCCCAAATAATCATAATTGCTCCCACTTAAATAGAATGTTAAGATCTGTAAGTTGTTTCACGTCTATCGTTTGATCCTCACAATAATTCTGTGAAATAGATATTATTCTCTCCCATTCTACAGATGAAGAAACTGAAACCCATTAGGTTACCCAACTAGTAGAGGAGGGAGGATTTGACCCTGGACTCTACTGTCTCAAAGTCAGCCTTCTAGCTGGCCGATATCAAATATTGCCTCTCAAAACCCCACAAAGTTCATCGATGGAAGTGAATAACCTCAATCACAAAATATTCATCAGTGAAAAGTGTGATTCCAAAATCCAAATAATTTGTTTTCTTTTATCATTCTAGGAATTGTGCATGTGGGATTAATTACAAAAGTATGTTTTGAAGTGTGGAGGAAGGGAATGAGGAGGGAACCTTACAAGTTTACACTGGGCAGTCCCAAAGAAATAAGACTTGAGCCCTGGACGTGGGCCAGTTACACAAGTTTGTACTGGGTCCAGAAAAAAGTATGTGTGGGAGCCCCTGTTAACTTCCCTGCAGCCTCTCCAGCTAACTCAAAACCCAGTCCTATCTCTCTTGAGCCATATGGAATCTGTTAACAATCCTTCAAAAATCTTCTGAAGTTTGTTTCATACCTCTAGTCCTTTCACAGAGTTGCAACACTGGCTCCAAGCTGACAGGACTTTTTTTTTTAGTGAAACAATGTCTAGTTTTAAAATACAGGTTTTTTCTGCCACTGTGTGTGTAGATTTACCTACAAGTATGGCGCATCCATTTGGGAATTTATTTTAGAACCTGGCAATGGCTTCAATTTCTGTGTCTGTTACCCTGGGAAGTGATAGGATCTATTAATATTAAGTTGTCCATTTATTTATCTTTTCTGAGAATGTAAGCCACTGAGTATTAAATAAAAAGCATTTATTAAGCCCCTACTCTGTACCAGGCATTGTACTAAGCATTGGAGATACTAAGAATTGCAAAAAAATTCCTTGAAAGGAATTCAGAGTCTACTGATCAAGACAACTTGCAAACAACTACGTACAAACAAAATACATACGTATGCATGCATATTTGTTTACAGAGAGAGATACATACACATACATGTACATCCATCTGTGTGTATATATACATATTGTATCACAAGATAAATCAAAGATCATCTCAGAGGGAAAGCACTAAGATTAAGGACTGGGTAAGTCTTGTTACATAAGATAAGGGGTTAGTTGAGGCTTGGCCGAAGATAGGAGGCAAAGATTAGGGTGGCGCTCCATGGAGAGGACAGCCAGTGAAAACACAGAGTTGGGAATGTCATGTTGGAGGAACAACAACGAGGCCAGTGTCCTTGGAGTGAGATATAAGAAGACAGGAAAGGTAGGAAGCCAATGGTTTGTTTGCCTCTTACATTTCTGCTAGTCTTTTAAAAGCCTTAAAATCCTAGGATTTTTGACCTGGAATATATATAAAACCACAAAATTATGAGATTATAGATTTAGAATTGGAAGAGCCCTCCGAGATCATCTGATAATATTCCTCTTATTTTATAGATGAGGAATAAGGTCACACTTACATAGCTAGGAAAAGTAGGTGGGCTGGTTATGTAGTCAAAGCAATCCAGGCAATGCCAAAATTCCAGAGGAGTAATGGTGCCTTCTTTCTGGGAAAAAAATTGAGCTTGTTATCCACCCACCACCCTCTTTCTCTCTCTCTTTCTCTTTCCATATATGTATGTGTGTATGTATATGTATGCATATATAGGTGTGTATATATGTGTATATTATTTATTTACACTTTATATAATGTAGTAGTACATTAATAATTTTGTATAAAACTTAAATAATCCAAATATACAACATAAAAACTGTGTATAAAACTTACACAATAGACACAAAATTACAATTTAAAAATTATGAAAAAAATGAAATAATATTTGATCCTAGAGTTAACAGAGAATTTACTGGAGTTTAATGAGTAAGAGATTGGCATGTTTAGGCCTGTGCTTCTGGGAAAATCACTTTAGGAGCTGGGTAGAGAATGGTTTGGAGAGAAAAGAGACTTGAGACAGAGAACCAGTACATGGCTATTGCAACAGTCCAGGTGAGAGACAATGAGTACTGAACTCGGGTGGGGGCTACATGAGTAGACAGAAGAGGAGGGATACAAGAGACGTTGTGGAGATAGAGCCAATGAGATTTGGTGACTGAGGGGGATGTGAGAGGAGGGAAAGAATCAACGATGATGCCAAGGTCCCAACTCTGGGTAACACAGACACAGAGATGTTTGGAAGATGGGGAGGTTCGGGGCGGGTGAGAGAGTGACAATAGTAATGAGTTCAGTTTGGGATGTGTTGAGTTTGAAATGCCTGCAGTTTGAAATGTTCAATAGGCAATTTGTGATATGGGGATGGAGTGCCCATATCACTGGAATTATAGAACTGTGAGTCATCTGGAGGGAGAAAATAATTAAACTCACAGTTACCAAGTAAATATAATGAAAACAGTTCACTTTCACAGAGAGAGAACTGTTACCGTGTTCCTTCAGGATTCCAGGGCCTCTGAGGGGCAGCTGTGGCTATCTCTCATCTTAAGGTTGGGGTGTGTTCTCCTCACGGTTAGATGCCAGCGATTATCACCCCCGTTCAATTATTAAACTGATTAACATCAATTAATTTTTACAAAGAAATCTTTACTTCAAAGATTTAGCAAGACCTGGAATATAAACACCCCTCCCCCTGCCCCCATCCCCCAACCACACTCACTTGGTCACTTGGATGGCTAGGGAGAATAGGTTCAGACTTAATGTAAGTTTCTATATAGCACTAGTCTCATCAAGTTCATGTCCAAATACAGCATCCCTGATAGACAAGTCCTATCTCAACTACTAATGGACTGGATCCTCACTCAGTGCATCAAATGCATTGAATAACTGGGATGGCTGACTGCAAAACCCAGTATGGACTTAACCAATGGATCTTCTGAAACTCACAAAGCTAGAGACATCTCCAGTCTCCTTCAATTAAAACAAAGGAAAAAATGTCAAAGCAAAGAACCAGAAAGGCAGTCAGCAGGCCAGAGATGAGACAGACCCAAGGCCTCTCCTCCTATACCACTTTCTCCCCTCTCTTTCTGGAATACCATCAAGAAGTTAGCAGAAAAGAATGGTGAAATTCTGGTTGTCTAAAATTTCCCAATTCTGGTTATACAAAGAGTCTAAAAGAAAAAAAGCCACATAGTGAATATATAGAATATCTATACATGCTGAAAGTCCATGTGGGAATTACATCAGAAAAGAATTCTAAGAAGGCTCTGATCCCTCATTATATGCAAAAGTATGTAGACAAAAGAGTGCCCAACATAATCTTGAGGAATATCTACAGTTAGGGTATATGGAAAATAATTCAGCAAAGGAGACTAAGGAATAGTCAATCAGGTATAAGGAAAACCAAGAAAGTAGTGTCCCAACAACTCAGAAAAGAGAGTATTTAGGACACAGGTTTTCAACATTTTTTTGATGTCATAGATCCCCTTGGTAGTTTGGTGAAGCCTATGGATTCCTCAGAATAATGTTTTTAAATGCATAAAATAAAACACATAGGATTAAAACAGAAATCAACTATAATAATATGCATCCATTAAAAGATTAAGAAATAAGTTCACAGGTCCCAGGTTAAGAATTCCTGATCTAGGGGATAAGGGTGGTCAGTGATGTTAAATGCTGCAAAAAAAAGTCAAGCAGGATGAGGACTGAAGAAAGGTCACCACATCTGGCAATGAAGAGGTCACCGGTGATTTTAAAGAGATTTGTGTTTAGAGTAAAGACTCAAAAGTAACAAGAATGTTGAGAACCTGGAAGAATGGAAGGAAGATGGTACCCCAGAAGGAAAGATAATAAATATAATATAATGTGATGTGATGTGATATAAATATAATATAACATTATATTATAATATAATGTAATATAATATTAGCATAATATAATATAATAGTAATGTGATATGATATGATATGATATAACCTATCCATGCCTGCTCACATTGAATTACTCACTGTCCCAATAAAAAAAGCAAGTGTTTGGAGGAGAAGGGCAGTTTACTCACTAGCCACTTCTTGAGACAAAACTCCATTGTCTTAGAGTTTCTGGCAAGGGGAGACTTGCAGTCATGAGATGACTGGGATGGGAGAGTAGGAATAATGCAGGGGGGTGGGGCATGGTGATTATTTTACCTTTGTAGTTAATGAGTGCTTAGATTTCTTTAACAGAGCAGTTATAAGCAACATGGGGGAAGGAGGGGAATCATTGGTGGGAGGAAGTAGAGCAGGGGAGCATTGAAGAGATAGTACAGTTGTATTCAAGACAAAGCCACAATTGTCCATGGGGTGGGAGAAGGTGGAGTGCTATCCATCTTCCTACTCTCTAGTTGGCTGATCAAATGAGAGGTCCAGGTGTCACTCACTGATTACTACACAATACTAAGAGAACAAGAAGTTCTCTAGGATAGATGCTCTATTGAGAATTTACAGAAGGACATGGAAAAGAATCATGTAGGATGAATGAGTTGAATGGGTTGCAATCTTCACTGGTAAAGGGAGTATCCACATGGATGAAATCCTTCAAAGTGTCCCCCCAAAAAAATTACCTTTCTCTGAAGGGTTTTGCATTTTAATAGGGTTATAAAGAAATAAATCTCAGATTCTAGAATTCCAAACTCTGAGTAAGAGGGTTTTGGGGAAGAGGGAAGCAAAAGAACCTTTCTTGAAATCCTACTATGTAGGTAGCCTACCCATAAAGCTAGCAGGAAAATGCTCCAAAGTTTTAAAGGCAGAAAATTGAATTTTGGTACCTAGAAGAAGCAAACCCAAGAATGGCTTATGGAAGATTGCTATTTCTAAAAAGATGTGTCCCATCATAAGAAGGATATCCCAAGACCAGTAGTAATGTGTTCAGAGGAGGAATGAGAGAAAACATCTGGAAGTGTATCCTGAAATGCTAAGCAAGGGTATCCAGGATAGGAAGAGCCATCCAGATCTAGGTAAAATTAAGAAATAGATGAAATTTTGCTTGGTATCTTTACTTTTCACTGCCCTTCTCACTCCTAAATTCTGTGGATCTCAACATACCAAGTATACAAATCTCAACCCAGATATGCTCTCCAAGGTCAAATCCTTAATCCCAAGGAGTCCAATCTATGGACCTGGGGCTAAGGGGTTAAGCCTTTCAAGGATGTTTACATTTCAATGAAGAATTCTCAAAGACCAGAAGCCCTCAGTACACAAAATAGTCAATCCTCCTTGAATTTCAGGCACCACTGATAGGTGGTTGGAGTGATGTTTGGTAGTCTTGCCATGGTGCGACAAATCACACCACAAAGATCATCCATAGGTCTAGTCCACCTACCCACAAAGACCACCCTATGGCAGAGAGAAACTTTCCTAAATCTAATTTCCTTTATTTTGTTCTTTGCCACCACTCTTCTAATACTTCCTTGTGGTGGGGAAGTAACCTGAATTTTTGAAGGCTACGTCAAAAGAGTTTAGTTAGGCAGCATGGTGAATAAAGTTAGAGGGATGGGACTAGAGTCAGGAAGATCTGAGTTCAAATCCACCCTCAGAGACTTACTAGCTGTGTGACCCTGGGCAAGTCACTTAACCTCTGTCTGCCTCAGTTTCCTCAACAGTAAAAGTGGAAATAATAACAGCACCTACCTCCTAAAGTTGTTATGAGATTCAAATGAAATAATATTTGTAAAAACAGACATAGGAGGCATTTAATAAATACTTGTTCCCTTTCACGTATTCCTTCCCCCTATGTAAGACTCCACTGTTCTAAAAGGGCTTTATGTATAGCGCTGCTGATAGTCTATGCCAGTAGTTCTCGGACCGGACTAGATAAACAGAGAGGCTCATCATCTGAAGGCTGACCCAAAAGTGATCACTTCTTTGGCCATGACGCATGGAACAAAGGAAAATGACATGGCTCGGTCCTGGGACAGGCCTCACCCGCTTCTTCAGTAACAATGGTGCACTGGCAAAATGGCAGGTACAATCCAACAGTCTACACCAGGGGCTCTTACCCTATTTTGTGCCATGCACGCCTGGGGTAGCCTGGTGAAACCTGCGGACCCCTCCTCAGAGCAATGCCTAAAATAAAATAGGAATCACAATTACTTGATTATGAAGAAATTCAATACAAATTGTTATCAAAAAAAAATTTTTCGGAAAAGTTTACAGACCCAAGATCAAGACTTGGACTCTATAAAGATATATTTAACTTTTACTATTCTAAATGTGAGATCTTTGTCCAAATACTACCAAATTGACAGACTACTGAAAGAAATGAACCACATCAATATTGGCATTCCCACTATAACTGAAACCAGAAAACATAGAGATGTTGTAGACAAATGCAAGAATAGTTCCTGGGTGTCCCTTAGAGAGGTAAATAAAGGAACTGGTTGAATTGGTTTTATTGTGTGCCCAAAGGCAACAGGAAACATTCTTTTATAAGACATTGGTGGCTATCATCTTGCAGTGCTCACGAGCAGCCAAAATAACATGACCACATTGGAGATCATTGTGGCTTAAGTATGAACATCAGTTGTAGAGGATAAAGAGGTAGAAAACAAATTCTATGAAGAACCTGACAAAGTCCTCCAAGTTAAATCAACATATACTTCAATACTCAATAGCAAAGGTAAATTTTCTTAGGGAAACTAGGTGAAAAATATGGGGTATCCAAAAAGTCTTAGTGCAATTGAAGCTCTTTTTCCCCCTAGTTTAAAGTTCATTAAGTTCAAGCATAAAAAGCTTAAACTCACCAAGAATTTTGGGACACCCTGTATATAGTGTTTGAACATATGGTTTGGAATTAAGAAACACAAAAGTGGCCCAAGGTTTATAAATTACTCGGAGGTCTCACATATGTATCACAAATACTTCCTTCAAGAAGGGGGTCAGAAAAGTGCTGGATATAGTTAGTAGCAAAGAATATCACAGAGTCCAAAGAGAGGGAATTACAGATGGGAAACCCAAGTGCTTCACTAGTACCCATGAGATGTTATCAGACCTAGAGGAAGCTATCAAATACATCCATGATGGAAGATGGGTGAACAAGGACAAGAATCACAAAGGATGACAAGGTAGAAATAGGGCAAGATCTTCAGTGGGAGGAGGGGACCACACACCTTCATAGAACTAGCATTTACATGGTACTTTAAGGTTTGCAAAGTATTTTATAAACATTGTCTCATTTTATCCTCACAACAACCTTGGAGGTAAGGGTTATTGTAACCTCCATTTTACAGATGAGGAAACTGAGGCAGGCAGAGATTAAGTGACTTGCCCACAGTCACAAAACTCGTAAGCTTCAGAGGGCTAAATTTGAACTCAGGACTTTTTGATTCCAGCTCCTATGCTCTGTCCATCCCTAGCTGATACAGATGACTGACATATTTTTTATTCTTTGGTCTCAGTATTTGTTGGTAGAAGACGGTGGTAAATTTCAGTTTAGGAGTGGGAGCACTTAGGGGTTGTCCCAAAGTAGATCTTATGTATAATTGCATTAACATAATGTCAAGGAGGATTTCCCCAGGTTTGATGGAAGAGAGAATGTCAGCTCCATTTTGCATAATAAATAGATATGACTCATTCTTAAAAGAAGCCTCCAGTGACTAACCTGCCCCAGACTTCAACCACTCTTAATCTGTAGCTGTCCATCTGGCCAGTGAGCTTTGTCTGGGAGAAGGGCAGTGTGCACCACCATAAATATGCTTGAATTTAGAAGTTCTTAAGCTTTTTCATCATATAAATCACTACAAAGTAGGGGTTTTTAACCTGGATTACACACAGTGGGTTCCTTCACTTTGGAAGGGAAAAAAATTACATATTTATTTTAATATAATTGGCTTCTTTTATAAACCTGTGTCTTATTTTATGCATTTAAAAACATTATTTTGAGAAAAGGTCCATAGGTTTGACCAAACTGCCATAGTCAGGCAAGCAGGCAGTCAAACAACCATTATTAAATGCTTACTATATGCAACTAGGTTGCACAATGAACAGAGTGCCAGGCCCAGAGTCAGAAACACTCATCCTCCTGAGTTCAAATCTGAACTCAGATACTTACTAGCTGTGTAACCCTGGGCAAGTCACTTAGCCCTATTTGCCTCAATTTCCTCATCTGCAAAATGATCTGGAGAAGGAAATGACGAACCACTCCAGTATCTTTGCCAAGAAAACCCCAAATGAGGTCATGAAGAGTTGGACACAACTGAAAACAACTCAATAATGACAACAAAATATGTCAGGCACACTACTAAGGGCTGAGGGTAAAATGAAAGGTAAAAACAGCTGCTCACATTTTAATGAAAGAGACAATTATGCAAACATTTCAGTGTAGATGGTAGATCCATGCCTAAAAAAGGGAAAGATTCCCTGTCCTAAAGATATCAAGAAATTCCTCTCACAACTCCAGGTTCTTCTTCTATGAGAACAGGAGATGAAGGCCCAAAGTTAAATTCCCTGTTTTGAGATTGTGTTGATAATCTTGCCTGATTTGATGTTCAGGAAGTCACTGTGTGGTGGGCTATACTTAGCACAGTGCCAGGGATATAGTAGATACTCAATAAATGCTGGAAAAATTGACTATAGACCCAACCCTCAACTACACTGGACATCCATCATTTTATGCATTGTAAAGTCTTCAGCTTGAGGCTACTTCCAGCATTGTTCTTTCTGTGGCAAAGAGCCTTGGAATTTAGCCATTTTGTCTCCACTGAAGAGATTCTCAACACAACTATGTAAAATGCCTAACAGCAGGATACCTACCTGTGTAACAGAATCTAAAAGGGGTCACGGTTTTCCTTCAACAAACATTTACTGAGTTCCTCTTTGTGTAAGGCACTGTGCTGGGTACTGCGTAGGAAACAGAATCTGCAACTTGTTAAGGGAAATTACACTCTACACAAAGAAAAAGAAAAGACCAAGACAACCACCCACTGAGTGAAGGGTGAGGAGCATGGCATAGCGACATACTAGCTATGGGGCAATCTGGAGACTAGAGGGCAGGCCTTTGATTCTGGAAGAAACTGCCGGGAACACATCTGGATGAACCCAGACAAGTACAAAAAGGTTAACAGGTCCCTTCTGAGCTACACTAGAAGGGAGGGATACTTTTGGGGGAAGTACTTGTTGAGCATTCATGTGCTCAGTTTTGAGCTAGAGGTGGTGGAAGATACAAAGAAATATGGAGCAGGGCTTCCCTACCCTACAGTCTCATTGGGAAGGTGAATCCTAGACACACATAACAACTCAATGTAAATCAGAACACAACATTTCAAAACCTTAGGGGACCGTGAGACTAAAACAGAGCTGCAAACACCAAAAGGTTCTTCGCAGATGTTTATCGAAACATCCCCTTCAATGTTCATCGTGAAAAGGACGAAGGCACCCAGCCAGCCTTTTCAGCTACACCCAAAGTTACACAGTAAGATAAACCCAAGGAGGAACAGCCTCCTCCAAAATGAAGTAGAATAGTAGATTTAGAGCCTGAAGAGACGTTAGAGATCTTTCAGTCTAACCTCCTCATTTAGGGTTAGGGTTACCTGGAAGTGTCCATGGTCACACAGTTCCTGAGGCAGAGTCCGATATGAACCAAGGCTCTCTGACTCCAAACCAGTGTTCTTGGACACATCGATGCCCACAAGCCCTTCTGAGAACTCCTGCCCATTAACCGTCCCTTTTTTCATAAATGAAAATGTATTTTCTCTCTCTCCCACCTCCCTCAATGGGGGCAGTAAAAAACTCCTTGTAACAACTCTGCAGAGTTAAGCCAAAAAAACCAAAATTCCTTCAATGACTTATCCAAAAATGCCTGTCTTATTATGCACCCTAAGTCCCTCCTTAGGAGCGGGATAGTAGCATGTTCCACCCTTGGTCCTCCGGGATTAAGGTTGGTCATTTTATTGATCAGAATTCTTGACAATTAACAGCTTATTACGACCCAGAGAGTTCAGAAACACCCATTCTCCCTGCTTCACACAGACACACATCAGACAACAGACACCCTCAAACCCGCAGCTCTGTGGGAGTCTTGTCCTGTCAGCCAGTAAGCTCCAAGACCCGCTGCCAGGCTGGGCTGCCTGATGGAGCCTTTGCCATTTCCCACCCCCGGGCCTGTTTCCTTTTCCCTACTCTCTTTTCCTTTGTCTCGCCCCCAGCTTCTCTCTCCTAGTTAGAGCTTAGCTCTTTGCACATGCTCAGTTTTTTGGAAGGATGTGGGAGACTTCCCACCCCCCAATCCATCCCGCCCCCGGCCCATCCCCCGCCCGGGATGCCGGCTTGCTGTGACCCTCGAGAGCCCAGGACGCTGAGCCGGCCCTCGGACGTGGTGGTCCCTTCCCCTGCGGAGCCTTTCCTAGGGAGGCGGAGACTCCACAAGGGATGGGAGCGAGGCCCCCTCCCCTGCCCTCCCACCCCGCAGCTTTGGTCCGGGGCCAGGCTGGAACGAGAGGGAACCTGGAGGGGAGCAGGGAAGGTGCGGAAGGTGGCCCAGAAAACACGAAGAGGAGCCGGGGGGCAGGCAGGCCCAGCCCCTGGGGGCAGGCAGGCCCAGCCCCTGGGGGCAGGCAGGCCCAGCCCCTGGGGGCAGGCAGGCCCAGCCCCTGGGGGCAGGCAGGCCCAGCCCCTGGGGGCGGGGCGATGGGCTGAAGGCCGGCCCCGGGGCGGGGCTGAGGGGCAGGCTCCGCCTCCGGCGACTTAAGAAGCCGGAGCCCTCCCCGGGAAAGACGCCCGGGCTCTGCCTTCCGCGGGAAGCATGGACTCCAAGTGTGCGCTCCGGGAGGAGACGGCGCAACTGGTGGCCGACTACCTGGACCACTGCTGCCGGCGGGAAGGCTCCCAGGAGCGGCCGCCCAGCAGCCCCGCGGCCGCCACCCTGCGCTCCGTGGCCCGGGAGCTCCGCCGGCGCTACCGGGACTTCTTCGAGTGCGCCCAGAACCAGCTGCTGCAGCAGGAGCCCGAGCAAGTGCTGAGCGAGGTGGCCGAGCTCATGAGCCAGGGCGACTTCAACTGGGGCCGGGTGGCCGTGCTGGTGGTCTTCGCGGGGGCGCTGCTGGAGATGGAGCAGCCGCACAAGGAGGTGGGAGTGCGGCCGCTGGGCAGGGACGTGAGCCGGCGCTTGTCGGAGGAGCTCTGCGACTACCTGGTGGAGAAGAAGGGCGCGTGGCTGCAGGAGCACGGAGGCTGGGTGAGGCTGGAGGGAGGACGGCCGGACTGCGGGAGGAGGGAGGGATGGGAGGATGGAGGGAGGAGGGAAGGATGGAGGGAGGACCGGGGGAGGATGGAGGGGGGATGGAGGGAGGATGGAGGGAGGAGGGAAGGGTGGGAGGATGGAGGGAGGACCGTGGGAGGATGGAGGGAGGACCGCGGGAGGATGGAGGGAGGACCGGGGGACCGCGGGATCGGGGGAGGATGGGAGGCATCCTCTGTCCCCCAGGAGGGAGGACCGCCGGACGAGGGCAGGGGAGGGGCACCCCGTCGGGCCGGCCACATGGCCCTGCCGGCCCCAGCCGGCTTTTTCCCCAGCTCCCCGCTTTCTCGGGCAGCGGAGCGGGGCGGTGGGTGGGCTCCTGGGGCGGGAAGCCGCGTAGGTGGCCCCGGGCTGGAGGAGGATGGCTCGGGCTTTCCGAGGCCGGGTGGGAGGCGGGGGAAATTCCATTTCCCTCAGACGGGGAAGTTCTGCGTTCCGGCCGCGAGGGCTCTTTTGTGAGCGGGTTGTTTTTTGGTTTTAGTTTTTAACCGGATGCTTCAGTTGCTTTGGGCAGGTTCTGAAAGTAAAACTCAGCATTTAGTAGACGCTTCTTGTTTTAAGGCGGTGTCGGGGGTAAAGCAGAAGTCGACGGTCTCGCTTCAGGGTGGGTTACGTTTTTGTCTTTGCGTCCCCTGCCCCGCAAAAAGAAAAAGAAAGCAGCAGGACTCTGGTTCTAGGGAGCCGGGGGCTTTTCTCGGTTTAGTTTAGTCTGGATGCTGGTTGTCGATTGGCTGGCTGGGCTCATTTTGTCCCTGCCTTTCCCCACCCTCCCTCCCTCCAAAATGTGGCAGGACTTTCCTTCCACACTCCCATGGGCTTTTTTGGGAAGCTCTTATATCAGGCCCAAATGTTTTGCCCATATATGGACAGCTCATGACCAAAAACTTGGAAAATCAGCTGTGGGATACAGTTGGGACTAACGATTCTCATTTACAATTGATCATTTCTCCACACACACCAATCCATGCTGCCTCTGCCTCTTATTCCACTGCCAGACCTATCCACTTAGGGAGGGAAGGTGATCTGGATAAGGTAGGATCTTATCACCTGTATTTATACGTACCTAATTGCCCACCCACCTGGGCCTCATTTTGGCTTCCAAAACCTTACACTCCTCCCTGCCCCCAACTCCCCAGTTCATTCTTTCTCTCTGATCTCTAGGATCATCTTCAGTGACCCCTATACACTTACTTACATACATACACACACCCAAAAAAACCTAGGAGAACTTCGATGCCTAAGGGCCACTTGGTGCTTCTAAATATGGGGTGTTCAGACTCCTACCTGGGAGTTAGAACACCTGGGCTCAATTCCTACTTATTAGCCACAGTGTCCTCTGACCATTCCCTTACCTTCTATGCTCACCGTAAAATGAAAGAACAGGAGACCTCTAAGGACCCCATCAGCTCTCTATGTTGTATGCCTGGTCTTATTTCTGCCACTTGTGGCTAAGTTTACTTTCGGGTTTGTGTTGGGACTTTCATGTGGGTCACCACATTTCTTAAAGGTTACCAAAAAGACTGGGAGGGGGGTGGGGGACGCATATTGTGGTGTTTTTCCTTGACCTAATCTGAATAATCAAAGGCCTTCATTGTTTTAAATAGCCCCCCCAGGGAGTCCCAGTGCATTAACATTATAGGCTTTTTAAATCATAAATGAATGAATTCAATATCTAAATACACACACACACACACACACACACACACACACACACACACACACGATGTTGCTAGGAAACTAGGGAAAGTAATAAGTATTCACACAGCTCTCCTACTACTAAGTTCCAAGCACGGTGCTAAACACTTTACAAATATCTCGTTTGATCCTTACAGCAACCCTGGTGGGGGGAGTTACTGGTATTATTCCCATTTTACAGTTAAGGAAACTGAAATAAATGGCAGTGCTTTGCCCAAGGTCACATAGGGAGTGATCCATGGGCTGGATTTGAACTCTGGTCTTTCTGACTCCAGGCCCAGCATCCTATGGTTGGGGTAAGAGGACATTTACTTTTAAATCTCAATACCTCTTCATTCAGCATCATTTCTAACTAGGAAAACATGGTCCAGCATTTAGCATTTTACTGGGATTTGCTTTGAAAGAAGTTGATAGAAAAAACAAGTGTGGTACTTACCTAGACATTAATGGGGGGAGAGGCATTTAAATTAGTTATCTGGAAGAAAATAGAGTTGAAAGAGCAAAGTTGCCAAAGGAATGCCAAATACAGCTTGTTTATGCAAACCCCTGTACCCAGCAAAGTTAAAATGCAACCATCTGGAGTTTAATTACTGTCACTTCTGATTATCCTGAATGGGGATGGCTGGAGCAGCTGCCAGCTTTAGCTTCTCAAGGGTCAACTGGGAATCTAATAACCTGGAGGGTCTTCAAAATAACCCGTGTCTTTTGTTCAGAAATATGCATGAAATTGATGGTGGGAAGCTCTTCTGATCATTTCATGTGATCATTTCTGATCACTCCCCTTATATACTCGATATTTCTGTTGCAAATAACAGCATTCAGTGGAAGTTTTTTCTCCACTAAAGTATCCAGATACTCAGAAAGGAGCTGTTCATTCTTTTAGCAGTTTGGGGCAGCTAGATGCATAGTAAGTAGTGATGTACTTAGTCTGCCTCGTACACTTTGTAGCAGTGAGCAAGGCTCTTAACCTCCTTCAGTCTGTGTCCTCATCTGTGATAATGGGGTCATACTAGTACCTACTTCCCATGATTATCAAATGAGAACCTGTAAGTTTTGCTAACTATTATTAGTATGGTCACTTTTTAACATATCATGACTTTTCTGCCCTGGTGACTCCAAATATTACCAAATGCTTCATAACCAAAGCAGTATCTCTGACAGAAATGTAATCTTTTACATCGAATAAACACTAATATTAATTTTCAGCAAATGTTGAACTTTTTTGAGGCAATTGATTAAATTGAACAAGTGGTTATTAAAATGTCAGCTATGCTCTAGGGATGCAAAGATAAACCTGATGTTTGGAGAGTCTGAAATAATCAATGCTTTCTCTTCTTTTCCCGTCCAGACTGGCTTTCACCACCATTTCACCCAAAAGCAGACTCCCCCACAAAGTGACCCAAGTAGTACTCTGTGCTGTATAATGGCTGCAGCAGCAGGATTTGGACTAGTGGGATTAGCTCTTCTATTAGCCGTACGATAACGGATTTTAAACTGTTTATACCAGTCTTGGAAACAAAGACCGAAGAGATTTGGAAGAGGACCAGGTGCAGAAAAGAGAATGGTCTCAGTTGTTAATTACCATCTGTTAAGATGATTAAAGCTGGAAGAAGAAACCAGATGAACATGGAACCATCTCATTAAGACTGTTAAGGAACATTTGAAAGTGTTCATCTTTTGGTTTTTAATTTTGATTAAGAACCTTTCATCTTGAACGTTGCTGTAACTGATGAACTAACTTCTCTCTGACCAATGATTCCCCGCCCCCCCCCCCCATTCTCCTCATAAACTGGTTGACTGTTCAAAGGCTTTTGTGGAAGGGTCTTGAAAATATTGGCACTTCATATTCCGTAAAAGTAGTTTATGGTATGTCTTATAAGGTGATGGATCAAAGCCTCATGCCTCATGTCTCATGCAAGATTTCAAATGCCTTTCATGGATATCTGATACCTTTCCTTATAAAGTATTGGATGGCTACAGTTTAGTAAATGATTCAAAGTCCTCTGAAGTCTGGAATTTCTGGGGTTTCTGTTTCAATAGATCTTAATATATTTTCAAAGTATTTATCGCTTCAGTGTAGCATCTTTTTTATTCATTTTTAAATAAGTTCTATTAAAAGCATTTTCTTATGAAGTATGTTGTGCTTTTTTAAAACTGCCATTCTTTTTTAAATGATCTTTATATATATATATATATATATATTTTCAGTTCCAAATTCCCTCCCTCCCTCTCCCCACCATTGAGAAAGTAAGAAATACAAACCACTAAACAAGTAAGTTTCTCTAGGCAGTGTTCTACTGCAAAAGTTATAAGAAATTCATCTCTTGCTTCACAATTAAGACATAAGCCAAGGCCAAAAACATTTGACTTTCTTTTCTTCATACGAATGCAAGAGAAAAAGCTTAAAAAGGTTTAAAAATAGGTCTGTGGAAATACTATGACTTTCTGTAGCCAACTGAAAACCAAAGGAGATTCCTCCAAAGACTCGATAGGGCTAAGCATTTAAATTTAAAAGGAAGCTTTGTTAATAATATTACTCCATTTTGGAAGGTACTTTTGGGGTGTCACCTTTCAGAATAAGGATTTGGAGTAGAGGAAACTACCAAACTCTAGTGGTTCCTTTTTAACCCCCTGGATCAAAAAAAAAAATGTTATTTTGGGCATTTGAAGCCATTTACAACCTGGCACCTTCCTACCCTTCTAGTCTCATGGAGATGATCTGGAGACAATCCACTCTTCTTTTTACTTTTTGTTTTACCATTTTTTACTATTTGTCAACCTTCATTTTTCCCTATTCTATTACCCCCTCCTTAAAAAAAGAAAGAAAAAACACCCTGGAAATAAAGAAGTATAGTCAAGCAAGATATCTACTTATTCCTTTTACTCCAATGCCTTTTCAATGGGCTTGGATTGCCCTTGTCTCTGGCACCCCTGGCCTCTTTCAAGATATAGCTCAAAACCAAATGGCCTTCTCAGCCCCTCCTACTGCTAGTACCTTCCATTAACACTAGTTTTCATATTGGCTTCTCCTAGCAGAATGTGAGTTCCTTGAGGTCACATCCATGTCTTCTGCCTCATCTCCAGCCCTTAGCCTAAGCTAGACATACCTGAGAACATCAGTTATACTGAAGCTCTATGTCCCTGCTGTAGCTATATTTTAGGAGTGTTAGGTAAATTTTATCAGGAATCTATAACTTAGACTTCAGGAGATATAAAAATTGATATGAAGATGATGCTTTTGGATTCTTTAGCAATAATAGGGCATGTAATTTTTTTAATCAGGTATGAGAATGCTTACAAGGGTACTGAGAAATAATTTGCATCTCAAGGAATTTTTCTTAGTACCTCTACTTTTTAAGCAGAAGAAAAAGCAATGATACATCATCTGATTTACCTGAACTTTTAAGTCTTGATTCTAATACACCCTAGCTGCCACTGACTCTAGGCAAATCGCTTAATCTCATTACAATATTCTTAGATTTCAATAAACTTAGTTGCTTGAGTTGTTGGCTAGTTGTGAATGGAGTTCAGTTCTTCAGGACAAAAGTTACTTGTGGAGTAAATGGAAGTAAGTATTGGCCTAGAAGGCTTTGGGCTAGGGAAATCGACGGGAAAAAATTTCTGGACCTGGCCGAGATGTCAATAACATCCAAAATGTGTTTGTTGAATCTCATCTTCCCCAATTCTGTCTTTAAACTCAATGTCTCTTGGTCATCTCAGGGCCCATCAACATCCCAAACTGTTTTCACAAAGAATCTCCTCTTGACTTTTCTGTTCTTTTCATAGTATTACCATTTTCCCAAATAACCAGGCAATATTTTCTAAATCTTTAAAAGGATGGATAAAAAAAAAATTTAAGCACCTACTGTGTGCCTGTTGCTGTGCTAAGTTCTGGGGATACAGATACAAAAGTTGAAATGAATGGAAGGTCACATGATCGAAAAGATGAAGGCCTACTAGATATTCTCTCCAGACCTCACTAACTCAGCCTCTGGTATAATATGCCAGAGCTGGAGAATAATTACACATCTCTCCACAGGTGAAGAAATCAAGGATCCTAACAAGGTCAAGCTTTATGAATTAACAGTGAAAAGTACTAATCTCTAACAGGGTTCCCTCAGCACCAGTTTCTATGCGCCAGTGGGGCATCCTACCAGACCCATGGACTTACCCAGTCACAACTTCCCTGCCACTGCTACCGGCTCTGCCTCTTAGATCACCCCTACTAGGCTGTGGCAGCACGCAATGAATTGCAGGCCTTCACTCTGCTCAGATATTTGCAAAACAGAGGAGAGTATGTTCTGTCTGGGACAGCCATGCCCAAACAGAGAACTAAAGAAGAGAGAGAACTGCAGTAGGGTCCCGATATTGGGGGCCTAAAGAAGAGATTGATACTAGCCGGGTCCAGTATTATCCCTAGAAGATTGAGGCAAAGAAGATTGATTTTCCCATATGAGAGGAAACTTTGAGATCCAGTCCCCTACTCCCTTGGTCAGGTGCAGGGCATGGGAACCCACCATCAAAAGGGAAGGACTCAGAAAATAATTGATAGAATTTATAAGTGGAAAAAAAGAGAATAAAATGCCAAAAATCTCAGGAGAACAAAACTCAGTTAAAAAACCTAGGGCATAAGCAGATAAATGAACAGGGATGATCCCAAAATGATAAAGTAATGTGTGTACCAAAATATCTAAAAGAATGAAAATATCTCTAAATATTATAGGACAAAAGAAATTGAACCAACACTTGATGAAACACAACCCTAAGGATTCCTAAGATCACTTGAAATGCCATTAAAGTGGTTCAATGACTTTTTAGATACATTGAACATGGTAAATCTAAGTGGTTCCTTGCCTCTTAAAAGAAGAAATAGCTTCTGACCTGGGCCCTTTTGACATGACTCCAGTAAGGAAGGAAATGGATGAATCCTTCTTTGCTACTTTATTATGGTGACCTTGTCTTCCCCACAACCCCAACATGGAGCATGGACTCAACTTGAAAGACTTGGGGAGTTCATATAACAAATCAATTTCTCTGCCCTGGAAATCTCATAGCCCACATACAGTTCCTGTGCCAAGGCACCTATATAGTATGAAGTTCAGAGTTCCTATGTTCTACACCATCAATAAAGTCAATACTGTACCCAGTGGGAGAAATAGTGTTTTTAAATTTTGTCTTATTAATGCATACTTGTGGCATTTTTGTTTGTTTTCCTTTTTAATGTTTAGACTTTCTTGTGTGTATAAGAATAAATTATCTGCCCTAATCCCAATTCATACTGGACATTAATATTTTTTAGTCCCCTCCTTGTTCTGGGTGTCACAGTAGAGGGTTTGCTGGACAATGAGTGTGAGGAAAGGGAACCTGCCCACTTCTGTTAAAGGAAGACTCCCCTAGAACTGAACCCAGTCCACTCCACATGCAGAACAGAAAATGGTTTAGTATTGCAGCCCTTGTAGTCCAGTCCAGCCTCAGGCTAGAGGATAGTCTTCACCTTGTGGGACTCACTCCCTGGGAAATGGGGAGTTCTAGATATTGAGTCCAATGATATGTACTCCCTCCTAACACCTGCCCTTCTCATCCTTAGCTTTCTTCAAGACCAAGCCTGAAGTTGCCCTACTAGAAACCTTTCCTAAAGATCCCCTCCCCAACTTCAACTCCTTATTCCAGAATTTAATACTCTCTTCCTCTTTGGATTACTTGTATTGAGTTAGACATAACCAAATAAGTCTAGTTTACTTGAAACTGAAATGTCATCCATGGAAACCGAAATGGATTCAGATTTTCAATTTACAGAAATTCATGCTTTCTGTTTTGCCAAGCATTTGCAAGGCAGGAATGTGTTGACAATTTACTGTACCTTTGGGGAGACCTCTTCATGACCATAAATCACATAGAATTCCCTTTTTCCCCCTAATAGGAACCACTACACATATTTGGAAAGACTTTATTACTTAGGGAGAATATTATAGAAGAATTCTATATTGTGATGGGGGCTCATTAAAGAATGTTAATCAGCTTCTTTATTTAATTGAATACAAGCTGCATTCCTGTCTAGAAATCTTGTTAGTGCACTTAAGATAAAAAGCATCAGACTTTCTCTTTGACGTTTTTCAAAAAGTTAGGCTTTTATAGGTTGAGGTATGTTTTAGAGTTGCCTTGAGGCACATCCTATGCCCTTCATAACTGCTTGTTACCTGATTGGTTTCTCCTTTCACAAAATGACCACAATCTAAGTTAACTATAAAACCTGAGTTACAGGTTAATGGGTATCCTTTAGGATCCAGTTTAGGATTTGTATAGATACATGCACACAGATATCTGTCTAGGAACAGATCTGTATCCATGATTTCATTGATATAGGTAAGAGGTAGCAAGATGCATCAGACAAGGACATTGGGCTTGGAGTCAGGAGCACCTGAGTTTGTCCCACTTAGCTATATGTATCATGTATCCTCCCTAGGTCTCAGTTTACTTTTCTTTAAAATGATGAGGTTTTATTAGATGGTTTCTGAGGTCCCTTCCAACTCTAAATTTGCGAACCTCTGATCCCATGAATGTTCTTTCCAATGATGTAGACCTCAAGCCATCCATGCCTGCAACGTCTGTCCATGTCCTCAGTTGCCTCATTTTGTAAATGAAGGGGTTGCATTAGATAGCCTTTGAAGTCTTTTTGAACTCTAGATATCATCCCCTCAAAAATTTTCCAGAGGCAGTCCATGCATTGGAAGTCTGCCTCAGTTCCTTCAGATATCAGGAGAAAATACCAGTGAAACACTCTTGGTTATCCACCAGCCCTCTTTCATCTTCATCATGTAACCAGCCTAGTCTCTTCCTACCACAAATTTCTCTGATGACATCTTTTGCTCCTATACTTCTTTGAAGTTCCCATAAATCTTTATCAGTTATATATATTTCAGCCTCCTCACATGCACTCTTTCATAGTCCTCTGTGTGATAGATATCTATCTATGCTTATGATTTTTTTCACTTTGGCTTTCCTGAACAGCCTTGTAGCAGAATGATATGGTTTTTTGGGTCAGCATATTGACTTAGCAATTTCTTTTTTTAGGTGATTCTTTTTTAATTAATTTTTTTTAATTTTTAGTTTTCGATATTCACTTCAATAAGCTTTTGAGTTTCAAATTTTCTTCCCCTCCCTCCTTTCCTTTCCCCTCCCTAAAATAGCATGCAATCTGATATAGGCACTACATATACATTCATATTAAACATATTTTCATATTAGTCATATTGTATAGAAATATTAGAACCAATAAGAGGAATCATGAGAAAGAAGAAACAAAACAAAAAGAGAGAGAGAGAGAGAAAATAGTGTGCTCCGATCTGCATTCAGACTCCACAGTTCTTTCTCTGTATGTGGAGAGCATTCTCCATCATGAGTCTTTGGGAGCTGACTTAGCAATTTCTATAGAGATCCTATTTACTCAGCATGAGGTCTTTTAAAGACACAATGTTGCCAAGGAAATTGAGAGTGGGAGGTGAGCATCTAAAGCATGCTGTTACAAATGCCTATGTTCTTAGAAAGTATTTCCAGGAATCTCAGTCTCAAGTGATTGACTAACTTTTCATTTGATTCAAAGGAAAAGCAATTCTTTTTTTAAAAAATAATGAACTATATGATAGGTATACCTTTTAAAAGTCAAAAATATTCCTAATATGGTCAAAACTCTACTAAGCGCACTAAGAGACAATCATGATACAGATAATTCCAAACAGCAAATGTTTTTTAAATCACTTCTATGTGATGTAACCAGAACCAAGAGAACATTGTACACGGTAACAGTAATATTGTATGACGAACAAATGTGAATGACTTGGCTCTTCTCAGCAAGACAATCCCAAAGGACTCATGATGAAAGATGCTATCCGCCTCCAGAGAAAGAACTGATGGTATCTGAATACAGACTAAAGCATACTATTTTTCACTTTCTTCCTTCCTTTCTTTCATGTCTTTTTGCCTTTCTGAGTTGTCTTCCACAAAATGATTAAAATGAAAATGTAACATGATTGCGCATGTATAACCTATGTCAGATTGCTTACCGCCATGGTGGGATAGGAGGAGGGAAAAAATTTGGAATTCAAAAGGTTTTTAAAAGAATGTTATAAATTGTTTTTACATGTAACTTGGGAAAAGAAAATATTTGTAAAACTCATTTCTATTAAGTTTCAGAATGCTTTCAATGACTTACACTGAATTCAATGAAGACAGAATATTAGCTTAATGGCAAATTATGATCATAAGGAAAATTCCAACCACCTAATAAGCTAAAAGAAAGTTTATAACAGAGTATGATTTGGCACATACATTGAAATAAGAAAATGATGTTTTTCATCTCAAGTAATTTACATGTTCACATTTTTGGATACACTACCTATAATGGAGGCTTCATATGTTCTAGAGAAACAACCTGGCAATGGCTAGGAGTCTCTTGGAATACTATAGACAAAGGCTTAGCTTCATGCCTCTGGCATCTCCTGGTCTTGTGTGACCAGGGAACACTTAATCTCTCAGTGCCCTGGGGAGTGCCCTTTTTAAAGACTAGAAATTACTGATGGGTTGTTGATCTCCATCAGTGAGTTTCCCACACGTGGAACTCTCTGCAACCAAGACATTAAAGAGAATTATTCACTTAGCATTCACCCTAATAACTACTTCCAAAAAGGAGTTAAGATAGTTTATGAAATCAAACATAAGGCAAAAGAGACAATTCAAAATTTAAAAAAGAGCAAACAAAACAATGAAAGGAAAAGAAGCATAGACATGACCAGGCATCTGAAATGAGTTCATTACAGCAGTTGAGCACTGAATGTAGCTCTGCATTTCCTGACAACTGAGGGGGAAAGGGAAACACAGTGAATTGTAAGGGTTTTATAGTCTGGCAAAAGGAAGTCTGAAAGTTCATCTTCGGAGACAAATATTTTCTTAGCATTGAATTCAAGAAGTTATTTATTGCTTTCATTCTCCTATGAGAAGTATTAGGTAACATAATTCCCTGTGTGTCATCAGCAACAGTTTCACAAATGACATCAAAAAATGAATCAGTTGGATATTTCTTGAGTCAATTCTATATAGGCACAAAGGACATAAAACCAAATCCTAACTGTAGAAAGCTGCTCAATAAAGAATCAATTACTTATTCAACAAATATTTATTAAGCACTTACCATGTCAGGAGGTAGCCAAGTGGCCCAGTAGATAAAGTGCTAGGCCAGAAATAGAAAAACCTGAGTTCAAATCTGACCTCAGACACTCAGTAGCTGTGTAACTTTACCTGTTTGCCTTAGTTTCCTCATTTATAGAATGAACTGGAGAAGAAAATGGCCAACTATTCTAGTATTTTGCCAAGAAAATCCCTAATGGAGTCACAGAGAGTCAAACATGACTAAAAACACTAAATAGCAAAAATATATTTAATATGTATTCTATATAATATATGTATGTATATGTGTGTGTATGTGTGTGTGTGTGTGTGTGTGTGTGTGTATACATCAGGCACTACGCTAGGGGTAAGAGATACAAAGAATGAAACAATTTCTACTCTAAAGGAGCTTATATTCTATCAAGGGAGATGGCATGTACATATATAAGTATATGCAGAATAAATATAAAAAGAATGAATACAAATATATACCAGGGATCTGGAGGGGTCACTGGCATCATTGAGGAGGAATTGAGAAAGGCTTCATGTAGAAGTTTGTACTTAAGCAACATCTTGAATTAAGTGAGATTCTATGGAGGGAGCAATGCAGAGAGAATGAGAAAAGAGGAGAGAAGAAGGGGGGAGAGGGAGGGAGGGAATAATGACTAAGGAGGTAATCTACGACTAACACACATAAAGGGATTGGTTTTGGCAAGTAAAGAGTGAAGAATGATGTCAAGGGGTCTCCAAGATGAAGAGGGGAGAAGAGGGAGCTTACTGGGAGCAACCTCAATTTGTTTTCAGGAGAGAAAAAGACAAGGTCCTCCACTGAGAGGGGAGAGGGAGGGGGACGCAATGTAGAACTGATGTAACGTGGTCTTTTCATGTATGTTGTTTGCGGATGGTCTAATAGGAATACAACCCACCTCTTTGAATGTTATAATACATCCAAATGTATTACAAGATGCAATAGTTTTAATTTTAACAAAATGTTTAGCTCCTTTGTGTGCTAGTCATTAGCCAGATGGTTTGGTTTTTTCTATGGATCACTCTTAGACTATATAAACCAGCATCAAGATGTATGTTTTCTTGTTTTTCTTGTTTGCTAGGACTGGAGAACACGCATAGGATTTCTCAACACCTATACCAAAGAAGTTTATATATGATTTGAAAAGAAGGGGTTGAAATTGGGCTCCGTGGGCACTCACTCCTCTCCTCAATTATTTAATTCATTAATGATTTCAGGTCTGTAGGGAAAATACCAGGACCTTTCAAGTACCCCTCAAATCATGGCAACTAGGTGATACTGCGTGTTGGTATTACCCAATTTCAAAGGTTTCATAGGATGTCTGTTTTCTGATGAGATCACAGGTTTGTTGAAGTCAAAAGTGTACAGATAAAAAGACCTGAGTTCAAATCCCAACTCAGATTCTTGCTAACCCTAAGATTCTGGGCAAGACTCAACCTTGGAAATATAATGTTCTCATCTATAAAATGAATATTATAATATCTACTTCACAGGATTATTGTGAGAAGCAAATGAGATAATTAAGCAAAAAGCTTTTCAACTCTTTAAAGTACCATATAAAGGAGAGGTATCATTAAACGCTACCACCAAATCCCTAAACCACCATATAAAGGTGAAGTGCTGGAGTATAGGATTTAGATCTGGAAAGGACCTCAAAGATCTATCTATTCCAGCTCTCTCATTTTACAGATGAAAAAACTGAGGCTCAGAGAAGTAGAGTCTAGGTCACTAGCTATCCTCACTACTGCCAGATCTCAGTTCTCCCTCACCGTATCCCTCTGGGGATGTCAGTTTGCAGTGTTTCCAGACCTCCCTACATCTAGGACCCTGTCTTTAGGATAGATAGAGGCAGAATGGGGATAAGGGAGTGGAGTCAACAGATAATTATGTTCAGCAGGAGAGACCCAAGGTTCTTTGGAAGGTAAGATCCTGTAACAGTTTTTCAACAGTTGTGATGAGGACTGAAACTCTAAATGTTAGCAAGGGAAGCTCTCAGGGAAATCATCAATCACAGAGATCATGGATACTGGGGGGAAAGTAACAAAAAGAAAAGACATGCAATAAAAATCTGATCTGGAAGCATAAGAGCAACATTAATTATGGTAATGTCTATCAACCACTTAATATTCATGCCCCCACAGCCAATAGCAGCACAGTAATGACTATGGACCTCAACTGATGGGGCAGCTAGAGTGACACAGACTGACAGTAAGACCAGGGTTCAAATCCATCTTTGGACACTAGCTGTATGACCCTGGGCAAGTCACTTAACCCCGTGTGCCTCAATTTCCTCATCTGTAAAATGAGCTAGAGAAGGAAATGGCCAACCACTCTAGTATCTTTGCCAAGAAAATCCCAATAGGGTTACACTGAGTCAGATACAACTGAAATGATGAAAACACTTATGTTGTTATAACAAATGAAACAGTAACAACAAACTTCACCTGATACAAATTGTATTTGGAATCAGATGCGGCTAGGTGGTACAGTAGATAGAGCACTGGGACTGAAGTCAGGAAGACCTGAATTCAAATCCAACCCCAGATACTTACGAACTGTGTGATCTTGTGCTAGTCATTTAACCTCTGACTTCCTCAGTTTCTTAATCTATAAAATGGAAGTAACATGAGCACCTCCCTCCCAGGTTGTCATGAGTATAAAATAAGATAGTATTTGGAAAGTGCTTTGCCAAGCTTATAACACTATATAAGTGTTAGGCATACTTTTAGAGAATCTAGATTCAGATCCCAAGTCTGCTATTTATAGTAACATATAAATTACTCAGGGTAAGCAAAGGTCTAATATGATCTTTTGGTCATATATACGCTTCTACTGACACTAGCCTGACTCAGTTCACTTAACTCTGATCAGTTTTCTGTCAGATGAATGCTGGATTTCTTACTTTACACATATACCTCTTTTGCTATGTTTTTAATTCTGTGGTTTTTAAAGAATGGATATTACTGTAAGGAAATGTGCAAAAGTTGTCACTCCTACAAAATCAAAAAAATGCTTCAATGACTGTTAGAGGTATTGTAGCAGCTGTCGGAATGGGGAAATCAAAGGTTTCCAGAATAATCTAAGCCTGTGATGAAACACAAAGAAAAATACAGTCAAAAGGCAGAAAGTAAGTACGTCAGGAACTGACAAGCTATTGTTGCAAAACAATCAAAGATATTTACAGGTAAAATTGTAGTTTATTCTTGTGCCATATAGTATAGTCTTCTGAAAGTTAAAAGACCTTAGAAAAGGACTCAGCTGCTAACTCTTGCTATTGGGGAAAAAAACAAACACACTATGACAATACAAAATCTGGACTACTGAAGATTGGAAAATTGTCATTTTTCACTGAGGAAACTCCTTTTTTCATCCAGTGTTATACTAAAACTGTTGTCAGAAGTCCAGATGAGTCTGGAAGATAGGAGCATATTCATGAGACTGTAAAATATCCACCCAAAAAATGTTTTGGGGATTTTTTTTTTACTTTCAGTGTCTGGAAATCTCATTCCTATTGACGGTATAAAGAACTCTGATCAGTATGTTGATATGATATTCCAGTATTACAGAAATTTACAAATGGAGATGGAGTCTTATGACACAGCCTTGAACCATGTGACACGTCACAGAAGCTTAAGAAATTTATCAAAAAATTAGAGACAACCATACTTCACTGGCCTGGGAATTTACCCAGTTTAAACCCAATTGAAAATCTATGGTCTTGCACGTACGCTTTCACTGAGCAAACCACTGCTAAGTCTGTATCCAAAAAAAGACAAAAGAAAAGGGAAAATGACCTCTGTGTACTAAAATACTTACAGCAATTCTTTTGTGGTAGCATATAATTAGAAACTGACAGGACACCCAGCAATCAGGAAATGGTTGAACAGGTTGAGTTCAGTGATTGTGATGGAATACTAGTGGGCTATAAGAAATGACAAGCAGGATGTTTTCAGAAAAACCTGGAACGTCTTTTATGAATTGATGCAAAGTGAACTTTGTACACAGTAACAGCAATATTGTAAAGATGATCAAGGGTGAAGGACTTAGCTACTCCGATAATAAAATGATCCAAGACAATTCCAAAGGACCCATGATGAAAAAAGCTATCTACCTACAAAAAAGAGATCTGATGAACTCTGAGTGCAGATTGAAGCATACTCTTTTCACTTTCTTTATATTTCTTGCTTTTAATTGGGGGTTGGATTTTGTTTGCAACATGGTAAGTAGGAAAATGTGTTTTGCATGACCACATATGTAATTGATATATTGCTCATCTCAATAGATAGAGGAGGGATGGGAGAGAGGGAGAGAATCTAGAATTAAAAAAAAAATTAATGAATGTTTAAAAGAAAGAAAAGGAAAGAAAAAAAGAAAACCTATGGGTTATAATCAAGGTTAGACTTGGAAAAATGGATTATTTGTCAATGGTATGCCTAAGATCTAGTATAATGAAGAATAAAGAACAGGTACCAAAATTTTGTCAACTCTATGTCAAATCATGTGAAACAAGTGATTGTAGCAAAAAAGAATTTATATTACATATTAAAAGTCTTTATGTATTAAGTTCATCACAGAAGTCAATTTAATTAATTTTAAAATTATTGTCCATGCCCCAGTTAATGTGCACACTACCATACTTCTTGTGTTACTTTTAGTAAGTCATATCACATCTCTGGGCCTCACTTTTCTCTCTTTTAAAATGAAGGAATTGGAATAGAAACACTAAATTCTGTGTACCCATGGACAAAAAATTCAATATAAATCAAGAGCATGGCTTAACAGCCAAGAAAGTCAATGGAATCTTTTGTTTGGTTGGTTCTTTGGGGGTTTTTTTTGTTTGTTTGTTTTTTGGGGGTTTTTGCAAGGCATTTGGGATTAAGCCAATGAAATCTTGGGCTATAGACCCAAAAATAAATTCCCTTTCCAGAATATCCAAAAAATGGTTGTTTAGCTTCTCCTGGAAGATTTTCAATAAGAGTTACTTGCAAAGTTTCCAAGTATCCTGTACTCTGCTCTGGTCAGACCATACCTACAGTAGGATGTTTAATTCCAAATGCTACATTCTAGGAAGTACCCTGATAAGATGAAGACTATCCATAGCAGCAACCAAGATGGTAGGTTCTGACCATATGATGATTAGATTGTGGAACTGAGACTATCTTAGAGAAGATGGGTGGGGAGAGATACCTATCTTCAAATACTGAAGAGCTATCCAATAACAGAGGAATTTAATTTAATCTGCTTGGCCCCAGAAAGTAGAATTAGGAGCAAAGGGTGAAGGTTGCAAAGAGGCAAATTTGGGTTTGATATAAGAACAAACTTGTTAATTAGAGCTATCCAAAGTAGAACGGGTTCTTTGAGAAATAGTAGGTTCTCCTTTGCTGAATGATTTCAAACCAAGGCTGAATGATTACTTATTAGGTAGAGGGAATTCTTTTTCAGGAATGGGTTGGACTATATGGATGTTGAAGTTACCTTCCATTGATAAAATTCTGTGATCTAGACCTATGTGCACAATCTGAGACCAATATGAGAGATGTGAAACTATCTTTTCATTTTAATTGAATTGAACTGATTGTGACCAGGCACTGCAGTATAATGGAAAGAAGGCCAATTGAGAGTCAAAAGACCTGGGTTTGAATTCTACCTCTGCCACTTACTACTTGTGTTATCTTGGGCAAGTCATTCATCTAGACCTCATTTCATCTATAAAATGCAGGAGTTGGACCATATGTTCTCCCTGTAGATTACATCTAAATTAATGATCCTATGTTCAGCTTCATGTCATGTTACCCATGTAGTATAGTTATATAATCACAATTTTTTTTAAAATGTTAAAAAAGAAAAAGGCGGGGGGGAGGGGGGGAATTAGTGCCAACAGATTTTCTGGAAGAGCTACTTAAGTCACTGGGTAAGCCACCAGATGGTACTCTTAGGCCTGAGCTACCATCTCACATAACTGCATGGGTACAAGCAGATCCAAGCCCCTCTAAGTCCTAAGTCCTTCCACAGTTCTAAGTCTTTCCTTATAGGACTTTAGTTCAGATTTCTGTCTAGGGATATATAATAACTCACAAACCTCTCATGGCTCAGCCCCCATCCCAGTAAGATTCTAATTTTCCTTCAAACTTTACACAACCCAAAAGAATTATTCACTTATGTAGATTAGAGTGCATTTTATTAAAACTGACAACAATGCAGGATTAGAAATCTAGAACAGCAGGGTCACTCTTGGCAGAGTCTGAAATCTGAACTATCTGGGTCTCTTTACTATAATCAAAATGAAATCAGCATCAACTTTAAAGAATTGGTTCATGTGCTCCTAGCAAAGTATGAAATCTCTACTTCTGTTCAGTCTTCTCCTACTGGCATTTCCTCAGTGCACCAAAATGGCTTTTTAGGGTAGCACCTTCCAACGTCCCAGAGAATGCAAAGGAGGAAATCTCTCACCACCATCCATTTCCAAGACAGGTGAAAGTTCTCTAATCTGATGATACTTCCACAAATGGAGCATTCCAAGATGGCAGAGTTAGAAGGGTATACAGGTTGGATCCTGAAACATTCAGGTAGAAATCAACAGGACACAGGAATAAAGAAAAGTTATGGGTTTGGAATCTGTCTTAAGATTTTATTTCGATATGCGTATTTGGAGGAAGGGAGTAGTGGGATTGATATGGACCTCAGAAAAATAAAGGTAGCTGATCTCATCTACTAAGTTAGTGAATTACAACTTTGGAAACAAATCTAAAAGAAATGAACAGATAATGCCATTGATAATCTCTCAGTTAGGAGGGAAGTCCTGAGGATCTTTATTGAGATCCTTATTCTCAGTGAGCCAGTCTTATTGTCAAGACAGCGCTTCTGCAAGCCCACTGTTGGTTGGACATGCCTTTTGAATTGTTTTTCCAGTAGTGATGATATTTGCACTGAGTCACTCAAACCCTCAAAGTGAGCTCCTCTGCGACCAGTTTATAAGCAAGAGGACGGTTAGGGTGATTTCCCTGACTTTCCTCTCTTTAATCCTTTTGAACCAACTAAAGGGATGCCTCTGAAGTCCGGTAGCTATCATAGTATTATCAGTCATGTTCAAAATCTTTAAGGAGACAGATTCATGTCCAAGACTGCCACCTTGTCACCTGTGCCTAACTCTGCCTCTGACCAGATTAGTATAATATAAAACTCTCATAAAAAAAGAAGGACGTAGGTTTCATTTTGTGAATTTCTCTCCACTTAAAGCCAAGTAACTTTTTAAACTTGACTTAGCTTTCGTTTTCCAGACCCAACCTCTATCTGGCTTCAATACCCAATTCACATTCCTGAGGATTGTGTGCCTATTTCTGTACTTCCTCTCCCCTGATAACATCAACATTCAACTGGGAGCTATGGTTTTAGTTCCAGGCCTTCCAGGCCCACCTGCCCTTTTGTTTTCAGTTGGATGACCTTTTGCATTACAATGTACCCAAAACACACACTGTCCCTACTGGGTTTCCTCTGGTCTCTGGGAGATGCCATTCAAAATGAGGTGAAGCCGGAGTGGCTGAAATAGAGTGTACTAAAAACAGCCCAAGAACCCTTTTCAAATGGTAAAATAATGTGAAGTCACTCACACGGGATGGAGAACAAATATGCAAAGGGGGAGGAGGGATGGGGTACTGGGGAATAAGTGTTCTCATTTCATCTTATCTTCAAAGCACAGCTCAGATGCCAACACCTCCAGAGGCCTTTGCTAGTCCCACGACCTTCCCTTTCCCCAAAACCCCAAGGATTTAGCATTGGCACCATCTCTGACTCTGTCTCTGTCTTTGTCCGTATTTCTCTCAATTTAATTTTACTTTTCCACGCGTATGTTGTTTCCTCAATATAATGTACGATTTTTGAGGGCAGAGATGTGTTCGTTTTCGTCTTTGTCTTCCTAGTGCCTGGTAAAATGCCTTGCTCATAAATAATAGTGAGAGTAATATTAACAATAACCCATATAGTGCTTTAAGATTTACAAAACATTTTCCAAATATTATCTCATCTTATACTCAAAGTAATCCCGGGAGGTAGGTTCATTTCACATAGGAGGAAACTGAGGCAGACAAAAGTTAAATGACTTGCCCAAGGTTACAGAATTAGTGCTTGACACTGGATGTTTAACTCGGGTCTTCCTGACTTCAGATCTAGTGTTCTATCCAAGACACAGCCTAGCCGTCTAAGGTCCCTGTCTTGCACAAGTATGATTATAAACTCAAAACAAAAAAGAAGGTGTTGATTTGGATTGGTAGGTGGTACCTACCTACTGTTTCTATTTCAGTGAAATCACAACTTGGGAACCAAAACAAAAAGGTCTGGCCAGGATGGTCTAAATGAATTTCAGAGGGAAGACATTAGTTGTAGCCAGGGTTGAAAGAAAAATGTGATGAAGGTCTGCTAAGGTGACACAGGAAATGAGAGACCTGAAAGATAATTTAAAGCCTAAGCTCTTAACCTGGAGACCATAAGCATGCTGTTCATACATATACACATACATACATGAGTGTGTGTATATATATGATATGTATATATCTACATACACACATATATTTTTGATAACAATATTTCAATATAATTTGTTTCCTCTACACTTCTATGTACTTTATTTTATGCATTTAAAAGCATTGTTCTGAGAAGGGTACAGCAGGCTTCCCCAGTTTACCAAAGGAACAAGCACTTATTAAGCACCAAGCTTAATGTGCTGTGTGCCAGGTACTATACTGTGTGCTTTACAAATACTTTCTCATTTTATTCTCCTAACACTTCTTGGAGGTAGGCATTATTTTTTAATGTTCCCCATTTTACAGTTGAGGAAACTAAAGCAAATCAAGCTTAAGTGACTTGCCATAGGTCACACAGTTCATAAGTATCAGAGGTCAAGTTTGAACAGATCTTCCTGATGACACTGCCCCACCCCAGCTTCCTCTAAGGGGTCTATGACATCAAAAAGGTGAAGAAACCCTATTTTAAAGGAATGATGAGCCTTTTAAAATACCTTCCCCATGCATGGGCAGTCAAAGTGGAAAGAAGCTTTCTTCCTTCATGATTGCCCAAACATTATGTGACCTTTTTTTTTGGGGGGGGGGGGTGCGGTTAACTATAGCCAATCATAACAATTAACATTACTCCAGTCCTTCAAAGTTTACAAATCATGGATTTCTTCATCAGGATTTAGAAATTTAGAAATCACCAAGATTTAGAGTTCAAAGAACTCAGAACTCTTAACTAATTCATTTTGCAGAGAAAGAAACTGAGGCCTAGAAAAGTGACTTCTTCAGGATCACATCATAGGTCAAGGATTCAAACCTCTTCTTCCAAATATTGAATTCTTTTTTCTGTATCTAGATTAATTTATATTATCTAACTTATATTACTATATGTTATAAATCCAACTTAGTACAAATTAATCTAGGTGCCGAGAAATAATTCTATGTATTGTTTGTGATGACGATGACAATGAGTCCTTTCAGTTCCCAGTTCACCCCCATTTGGGGTTTTCTTGGCAAAGATACTGGAGTGGTTTGTCATTTCCATGACAATTTTACAGATGAGGAACTAAGGTAAACAGGTTTAAGTGACTTGCCTGAGATGCCACAGCCAGTAAGTGCCTGAGATCGGATTTGAACTTGAAGATGAATTTTCCTGATTTCAAGCTCAGGTCTACTTCACCACCATAACTTCAAGCATTTTAGGGTTAGGATTATTTATTCTCAATAAGGTACTTAATATATACTTGTTGACTGATGGATTCCTATTTAGCTAATGAAGAAACAAGGGGCAATGGAGCTAAAGGGACTTGCTAACCTAGCCCCTAGCATCAAGTGGACTCACAACTCCTTTAGATGCTATCAATGCCACTCAACGTGGACCAGGGAACACTCAACAAAACATCAAACTCTGTATGGTCCTGGTCTGAGTGAATTTATCCAGTTATCATCTCATGGCTTAGGCCCAAAGCTATTGAGAAAAACTGTCCTTCTGCCTTTGGTCTGTGTTTCAATAGACCTGCCTATGGCATGATGGAGTAGACCACACAACTATGGCTTCACTATGCAGTTTTTACTTATGACTAAAAAGCAAAAGAAGTGAAATCGAGTCAAGTAGAAACCTGGCAGCCCCAAACCAGTTCATAGGCCAGCCCCAAATGGAAGAGTTCCCAGACACAGTTCAAGGGCTTAGACTCAACCACACCTTTGGGAGCTGCAAATACCATTCTCAGGGCTGGGATGAGCAAATATCCAGGATGCTGGTGACCACAGCATCCTCCCATCTTTTGTACCACTAATGGCCTCCTGCAGAGTTCATGCTCACATTAATGAGACAACTCAGAACCCAGAATGTTTGTTTGGTCTCCAAGTCTTCCTTAAGGGCATTTGCAGGAAATATAGATTGGCAGGATAATTTCTCTTTTGGCTGAACACACCAGCTGCTCTGCCCTGGCTAAACCTTTAGCCTTTCTTGCCTCCCTTTATACATCATGAGACTGGCCCTACCCAGTTAGCCTAGCCTTACCATCACAATTGCATCATGGGGGAAAAAGTTCTTCAGGGTTAGAAACAGCCTCTGTGCTAATACCATGATTTTACCTTTTCATCTCTGCTTCTTGACTAAAATTTGAGGACTCCTGTCTTTATGTCATATCATAGGATCATAGATGGAAAGATGGAAAGGACCTTTGAAGTCATCTTGTCCAATTCACTCATTTTCAATTCAGAAAACTAAGACCTAGGGAGCCAAAGTGATTTGGCCAAAGTCACACAGATCGTGGGGGGCAGAGTCAGACTATGAATTCAGGTCCTCTGATAGAACATTTTCTACCATAACCACCCAACCCAGTTCTTTTGTGTTTCATTTCCCTGGCTGCTGAGTTCAGTAGACATCCCCTCCCTTGGAAGATTAGTGGGTGGGCTTGTCAGATGGAACATGGATATTAAGCCAAATATAAATGTCACATACATTTGGCTCCAAATTCAGCACTGAATCTAACACACTATGCTGCCTACCCAAGACTCAACTAATATCTGACTTTCTGCAAGAGAGTTTTCCCAGTCTCTTCCTTGCCCCACATCACTTTAAACCCAGACCTTCCCTCTCAGATTAGGTCGCTTTTGCAATATATATATGGAGAGAGAGAGATAATGTATGTATGTATGTACATGTGTGCATATATGTATATATGGGTATATATATACATATATGTACATATGTGTGTATATATACACATACATATATATATAGTAAATTCTTTGAGGGCAGGTAAAGTTGCCTTCTGTTTTTTTTCTTTTTCTTTATTGTATCTCCAGCATTTACTTACATTTACTTACTTACTTACTGTATTAAGTAAGCACTTAATACAGTTATCTCAGGTCAGTATAAGAAATTAAATGGGAATTTGGGGGGAGCAACACAGAGCCTATGACCAAATACTTAACCCAAATTTCATAATAAGGTACTTTTATAAACAAGCCATAAAACAAAAAGAAAAATTCAGACTTCTTCTCTGGTACAAAGAGATGACTAAACAATTTTGTGCGAATTTTCCAGATCTGGGGAACACAAGATATGGAAAGGATAAATGTCAAAGCTTATTGCCTTATGCCATCAATGAAGGGTTACTATGATGCAGTGAAAAGACCGCTGGATTCTAGAAAGTAATTTGGAATGATGCCCCAAAAGTTATTAAATTAGACATATACTTTGGCATACTAACTCCAAAGAGATCAAAGAAAGAGGGAAAAGACTCATATATACAAAAATATTTATAGCAGGTTTTTTTGTAGTGGCAAAGAATTAGAGACTAAGGGAATTCCCATCAATTAGGGAATTCCTGAGCAAGTCATAGAATATGAATATGATGGAATACCATTGTGCTATAAGAAATGATGGAAAGTCTGGTTTCAGACAAACTTGGAAAGATTTTTCCCCCAATCTGCATTATATTATATTTTATTTTATTTTCAGATCCAAATTCTCTCTCCCTACTCTCTCTCCTACTCATTGAAAAGGCAAGAAATACAAAACCTGTTAGAAATATGAAGTCATGCAAAACACATTCCATATTAGTCATATTTCCCCCACCCTACCCCACCCCCAAAAAAAGAAAGAGAAAAAAATATACTTCAATCTGTACTCTGAGTCCACAAAGTTTTCTGTCTGGAAGTGAATAGAATTGTGGTGGGTCATTGTTTTGATCAGGGTTATAAAGTATTTTACAATTGAATATTTTTGGAATATTGTTGTTACAATGTAGACTGTCCTCCTGGTTCTGCTTTCTTCACTTTGCATCAGTTCATAAAAATCTTTCAGCTCTGGGAAGATGTGTATGAATTGATGCCGAGTAAAATATATTGCATTTTATTTATACAATAGCAACTACATGGCCAAGGCAAACAACTTTGAAAGACTTAGTCACTCTGATCAACAAACTGACTCCAGAGGACTCACCCCTGGTGAGGGATTCTTTATAGGTTTGTAACAGGAGATTTTGTTCTTGTTTGCACAACTGGGGACAGGGTGAGGGGAAGGGGATGTAGGAGAGAGAGAAGCATAGTTTCAATTGAAAATAAAATTTAATTTAACTTAAGAAAGAGCACTGGATTAGGAATCAGAGGGCTTTACTTTTGAACTCTGACTCTGCTACTTACTAATTGTGTGACTCGCCAGACTTCTCTGAGCCTCAGTTTCCTTGTCTGTAAAGTACAGGAGTTTGACTTTTTAATGATTTTTGTAACACCCTCTAAGAGTTTCAAAGTGATTTTTGCCCACTATTCTTATTTGAGTTTCATTATAGCTCCATGAGACAGGGACTCTAAAGAGGTCTTTTTTTTTCCAATTTTCAAGCATTTTTTTTTCTCTTTCTTACTTCCCCATCCCACCCTACACACAAAAGAAATGCAAACTCCTCATTTGTAAAATGGAAATTATTATAGTTGCTTTACCTATCTCTTACAGTTGAAGTGAGGATTGAATGAGCCAAAGTATAAATAGCATTTTTTTAGATATGAAGCACTATATAAAACAAAGTATTACATCATATTAATTCTCATTCCCACCCCATGGGAATAGCTCTTATCCAGCCTCCTTCCACTTCCCTGAATGGCTTAATCTGAACATCTGGTACCTACTGTTGTTTTCTTTTATTATTTCTCTCTACTTTGCTGTACAAACTCTCATACTGTTTCTAGGAGATGTTCCGTACCTCTCACCAAGGTTACAGGGTACACTGAGCCTGGAAAAGAACCATATATCTAATATACCTAATTCCCCTCTATAAGCCCAGATGCTCCCATCCTGTTTGTCCAGGGAAAGTGGGCTCCATCCATCAAGTCATTTTCTAGCACTCCTAGTCTACTAAAGATACAAACTTGGCTGTTTTTGTTTGTCCTGATGTTTTTATTTCCCAGCATCCTTTGAAAATGCTATCTGAAAAATGGGGATGATACCTGTAGTACTTACATCACTGGCTTGTTTCAAGGATAAAATGAGATGATGTAAACCTTAAAATTACCCCATGAATGACAGCCACTACAACATAAAGAAGCTAAAGCTGGGCCAGTGACTTGTTTACTTCAGTCTCTTTTGCCATATCTTATTCTGTCTTCTAGTCTATAATTTCTATGTCTTTTAAAAACATTTAAAAAACACTTAAGGCCAAATACTGCTGTAACTGAGACAACAGGGGGATCCTCTTCCTTTAGATAACAGGCACAAAGTCCATGACTGGTCTGCTGGGCAGATACTTCCCATGACACTGAGCACCTATTCTGTCCCTTTCCAGGGGGCTACATGCTCTAGTCTCATGTTAAAGATTATTTGAGGACCAGCTAGGACTCACTGAATGTGCCATGAGGAAGGGGCCAGGGAAGTAGAAATGGGGGGAGGCACCACTGGTATTTTCATTATAGTTCAATACTTTAAGGATCTCTAATTTTGTATCTAAGCTAAATCCAATCTCCCACCCTACCCCTAACCCCAAGACTCTAAGCCTCGCACAGACCAAGTTTGATCCTGAGGGCTGACCTTTAAATGTCATTTTCTGTCTTTGACTCATTGTTCCTGTCTGTTGTTACTGGAAGAAATCTCTAAAGTAAAGTTCACTGTGTAGCTCATTGTTTAGGTTTTCCCAAACGAGGTCCCCGTACAAGTACTCAAGGTAATACATGTATATGTAGTATGGGATTCAGAAAAAGACTTCTATGATTCTTCTGCATCTTTTCCATTTTCTGTGTAAAGGAAAAATAGAATCCTCTTTTTGAATGCTTGTTTAGTACAGAATTATAAAAGCCTTCAATTACCTCATCCAGCAGATCTCTTCACAGGAAAACCTAACCACCTGTTGCTATTGGGGCACTCTTTCAATTTTCTGGTAAATCTCTAGACCTCCCACAGAGCCATACACACATCCTTTTTATCAAGAAGGCATGAGTGGGCAGGCTAAGAATTGATCCTTAAGAATGGTTTGACCTCTTGAAAGAGAGCCAAGTCTATTTAAAACAAGTATTTCTCCTACCACATCTCCCCTCACCTCTTTATTATTGTTTTTAAAAAACTCTTTATAAGTACAATCCATTCAGTAGGGTGTGGTGGGGTAGGACAGTTTACAATGTCATCACAGGTCTCCTAATGATGATTAAATAGCAGCATCAGGTGCATCCAAGACACAACAACAATAAAAATATTGCCAAGATTCAGGGATCTCCATTGCTGGTCAGCATCCTCTGTAGTCAAGTAACCAAGAGGTCATCAGCCTCTTGTATGCAACCTGTTCCGGGGATTCAGTCAATACTGAAATTCTCACCAAACCACCATTCACCCAGTGCTCTTTGGCCCACCAGGACAAAGCTTCCTCCCCCTGGGAACCCTATGAGAAGGACAAGGCCCTATGGGAGCTGCCCTGTTCTTGTATGGGGCTTGGTTGAAGACTCTTCCTCACTCTCACCTAGGGACTCAAAATCGTCACTAAGTCAGTGAGAGATTCCTTCTTTTCCAACTGAATTTGTATTTCGCACAATTATTTAAAGGCAGTTTCATCTCCCTCATATCACAAGGCAGCCAAGCAACTCAAACAATTCCACCCTTTGGTGTCCCAAAACAATTCTAGGCAGACGTCCAAACCACCCTGGGGAAAGGAGATTTGTCTCTAAAGAGAACCTCTCTCTGATCATCTAGTCCTCCTAGCTCTAGCCCTACAGCATTCAGCCAGACCTAGGCCACTGCCCAGAAGTTGGCATAAATCAAGGGATTTTAACTCCTTTTGTGTCTTAATCCTTTAGACTCCTCAGAATAATGTTCTTAAATGCATAAAATAAAATATATAAAATTAAAAAGGAAACTAATTATATTGAAAATAGTTAGAAAAAAGAAAATAGTTATTAAAATATTAAAAAAAAACAAGTACATATACAGCAAGTTAAGAATTCCGGGTATAGATGAACATTTTATCTGCCCTGTCTCTCAATCAATTAATTAACAAGTATTTATTAAATATTTCCTAAGTTGCAGGCACCGTCATAAGAGCTGGAGATACAAGAAAAAATGTAGCCTGCCCTGAAGGAGCTCACGTTCTAATGGAAGAGACAACATATATAAATCACAGCCAACAAAATGGCATCAAGCAGCTGGAAAGTCACTTTAAAAAAGCGTGGTACTAGCGGGTGGGGAGGACCAGGAAAGGCCTGGAGGAGGGGATTCTGGAATCTTAAAGAAAGCCAAGGATTTTAAGAGCCAGGGACTATGAAGAAGAACATTCTAGGCATGGAGCAGCCAGGGCCAGGGCACAGAAAATAGTGGGAGGAAGACCAGTGTGGTTGGATTATAGAGTTCATGGAGAGGAGCAGATTGTCAAGAATACAGGAAAATCAGTAAGGGACCATTTAAATGTCAAACAAAGAACTTTATATTTGGTCCTGTAGTTAATAGGAATCACTGGAGTTTATTGAGTTATTGAAGGAGTAACATAGACTTATACTTCAAGAAAAGTCACTCTGGCAGCTATGTTGAGGATGAATTGGCATGAGGAGAGATTTGAGGAAAGGACACCAATTAAAAGATGGCTATAATAGTCCAGGCAAGAGTCAATAAAAACCTAAACCAGGGGGACGCCCATGTGAGTCTCACAGGCCAGTCATGCAATTCACAAGGACCCCATCCCTCTAGATAGCCCTTTTTACTGAAGTTATGGCCTCCAAGTTTCCATTGCACATACCTTGCTGATGCTGTTATGTTCGTTCTTCGTTGCTGAAGAAGACCATGCCATCAGAGAAATGATGACACTGAGTGAGGGAGGGCTGTGCAAGGTCACCAGCCTCACTGCCCCTCCAGAGACTCTAGATCCAGTTGCCAGACATTCCTCTCCCACACAGGCAGCACCATCAGATAACCAGGCCAAAAGAGTTCTGTAAGAACTTCTTGAAGCCAGAGTCTCATGGGCCTTGATGAGAAAGCAAAGCACTGGGATTAAGCTTCAGAACTTTAGTCTTCAAAGGGCTTGAGGGCATTCAATACAAAAAGCAGAGAGGATTCTGGGAAGATGGTGGAGTAAGTCAGAAAATTCCAAGCTCTCAAGATTTTGACCACAAAAGGGATAAAATAGTACCTTAGAGTGAGCAAAGTGCAGATAAAAATAAATAAGATTGAGACACAACAGGAGTCTTCCTGGGACAATTCTTGAGATCAGGAGAAAAATCCCCAAATGAGGTTTGGTCCCTATGAAAACAAACACCTCCAGGCTAGGGTCTGTTAAATATATGCCTCAAGCCCTGGGATAACTGGGTGAGGAGGCCACCTCAGCCCCAGCCACCAGAACTTTTACCCAGGATAGTGAAGGGAGTTGGGATTATAGAAGGAGGGATACCAGGAAGGAGCCCTGGGATTATGGAGGAAATTCTGACTGACAAGGAACAGCAGACCCAGCTGTGCTTGGGGGAGAAGGGGAAGGAAAGGGCAGGGGGTGGCAGCAAGAAGGGACCGTCACACTCCAGTGTGCTAGCTGTGGGCATCGATAGGAGATTGGAGGTTTGACTTGAGTTTCAGGCCAGAAGGGAGAACTGAAGATTTGGGGCAAGAGGCCCCATTTCCCAAACCCCAGGGCTAAAGATGATTGCAAAAATTAAGTTATTAGTACCAAAAAGAAATGCACAGGCAAAGGAGAAAGAATCCAACCATAGCAAGTTGGCTCTGGAGGGGCAGTGAGGCTGGTGACCTTGCACAACCCTCCCTCACTCAGTGTCATCATTTCTCTGATGGCATGGTCTTCTCCAGCAACGAAGAACAAACATGACAGCATCAGCAAAGTATGTGCAATGGAAACTTGGAGGCCATTACTTCAAGCATAAGAATACAGAAGACTGGGGTTCATCTTCAGAGGAAGATATTGAAGCAAGGAAACCCACTTGTACCCCAAAGAGTAATGTCAAAAAAGAATTCATAGAACTTAAAAAAGACTTTAAAAATCATATGAGAGAGATGAAGGAAAAATTTTTTAAAAATAAGAATAATCCAAGAAAAATAAGAAATTATGAAAAGAAAATAACCAATTAGAAAAGGAGATCCAGAATCTTAAGAAAGCAAATGACACCATGAAAATTAGAATTGGGCAAGCAGAAGCCAGTGAAGTTACAAGAGATCAAGAAATAATTAAAATACAAAGAATGAAAAAATAGAAGAGAAAGTGAAATATTTTATAAGAGAAGCAATTGATCTGGAGAACAGATCGAGAGAAAACACAAGAATAATTGGACTAGCTGAAAGTTATGATCAAAATAAGAATCTTGATATAATAATGAAGGAAATAATTAAAAGAAAATTGTCCTGAAGCATTAGAACAAGGGAGGAAAGTAGAAATAGAAAAAATCATTCAAACACCACTTGAAAGACATACTGTAAGGAAAACCCATAGGAATATTGTAGTCAACTTCCTAAGACACCAGCTAGAGGAAAAAATATTAAAAGCAACAAGAAAAAATCTTTTTAAATATGGTGGAACCACAATTACAATCACACAGACTTAGCGGTAGAGACACTAAAGGATCGCAGGTCTTGGAACATTTTATATTGAAGAACAAAAGATTCCAGTCAAAGATAACATACCAAGCAAAGTTAAGCATAATTCTGAATGAAAAAAAAACGGACATTTGATCAATGTTCAGACATTTAAGACTTTGTAAAAAAAACAAAACAAAACAAAGGAGAGTTACATATACACACACACACGCACCCCAAACCCCAAACAACATGGTATAGAAATACATCAAACTCAGCGAGGAAATAGTCAAGTATGGGATGAGAAAAGTCATGAGGTAATCCTGGAAATAGAAGAATAACAAACCTCCTGATTCTAAAGAAAGGATTAAAAGGGGGCTTGAGGGAAACGGGGTCAGGGGAACAGAATCTATGCGAGTTCCTTAGATGGCCTCTAAGACGGTTGGATGGCTCAACAGATTTGGTACATGAGTATATGGGATAGTATCGTGCTGTAAAAATGACAAAAGAGGCAATTGAAGGGAATGTTGGGTAGTAGGAATCAATAAATTTGGTGTGTATTTGGTGTGCAGTAGGAATCAAAGAAAAGGCAAGCAAAACCAGGAGAAAAATTGTACAAGGACAACAACATTATAAAGAAAAACAACTTTGAATGATTCAAAAATTGATTTTATCAAAGGGACCCTTTTGTTTAATATTAATTACATGGAAAGATGGAAGCAATCCCAAGTTTTTGGCCTTACCCACAATGACCTGTATAGAAGTTATTGTGAGCACCTACAGGTACTGACTTGAAAGAACTCATGATGTCCATTTTCATGATACAAAATTAGCTACCATATTTATGACCCAGATAGGGGATCTTCCTCCTAAACGGAGATACCAATTCCTTCTATGGTATTCTCTTCAAGATCCTCAATGGAAACTGGAGGACCCTTTGGATCCATTGAGGGTTCCCTGGCATAACAGCAACCAGTATTCAGGACACCTTTAAATATTTGGCAGCCCCCCTCTTTCCAAAACATCAACGCTTGAGCGAATAGTCTCCAGGATGCTCTCAGTCTTGTAGTCAGAACTACATGAGCCTTGGGGAAACCTCAACCCTCACTCTGGGCAGACTCATTTCAGGTCCAGATTGAAAGATGTGACTGGCTTAGAACAATCAACTGGGGTGTTGTCTTTGGGGATGTTTTAAGTCTGACAGGGCAAAAGGGCACTGCTGCTCTGATCTTGATATCACGATACAGTCTTGTTATTAATACTCCCATAGGCCAACAATAACAATAGCTAACATTGATATGCCAGACCCTGTGCTAAGTCTTTTACAATGATTATATCATTGGATATTCACAATGACCTGAGAGGTATGTGCTATTATTATATCCATGTTACTGATGAAGGAAATGAGGCAGACAGAGGCTAATTCCTTGCCCAGGGTCATACAGTAAGTGTCTGAGGTCAGATTTGACTTCACATTCTCCTGATTCCAGATCTGGCATTCCAAACAATGATCAATCATATTCTCTCTAGTCCTATGTTTTGAGAGCCATACCCAAAGCTTTAGATGGGGGAGGGCACCATCACCCTGTATTCACTTAAGGTAGGCACAGGAACTCTTCCCATTATCCACAGAATGCCATGTCTGTAGCCGTTTGGGACTGTCCCAATCTGCCGCTCAGAATTCACTAGTTGATCTGCCCATGTTGGTATGATAGGGGAGATCCAGAACTGAAGCTTGGATAATCCAGTGGAATCACAGTATCAGATCTAGTTGCACCTAATTATATAGGCTAGGAAGAGGTCCACAAGCTTCATCAGACTGCCAAAAGGAGATATGACACACACAAAAAAATTAAGTTTCTCCCCCCTCCTCCCCCACGCCCCATCCCAAATAATCATATTACTAAAACCATTTAATCCTTCTTCGACTATAGCCTCTAGGGACTCTCCTTTCCTGGTCAAAGGTGAACTCAAGAAATACTTCCACCAATTGAAATAACCAGAGTTTTCTTCTTTCTTTAAGGCATCTAGATGGCAGTGGATAGAGCAGTGAGCCTGGAGTCAGGAAGACCTCAATTCAAATCCTGTTGTGGAAGCCTGAGCAAGTCACTTAACTTCTGTCCGCCTCAGTTTCCTCTCCTGTAAAATGGGGAAAATAATAGCACCTACCTCCTAGGGTTGTTGTGAGCATCAAATGAGAAAACATTTGTAAAGCTCCAAATAATAGCTTTCAATATAGGCACTTAATAAATGCCTTTTCCCTTCCCCCTTTTCTCATTCTGATCATGACCCAGATTAGGGTCAAGGCACGGGGAAAAAGGGCACCACTCTTATCCATATCTGGCAGCTTCCCCAATTATATCCTCAGAGACAGTGAGTTCTTCCCCGAACTTTCAAACAGTTTTCCAAAAGGAATTGGTTAGACCTTTGGTAAGGGAAGAAAAGGATGTAGTATAGAAAAGCTAATATAGAGTCTAATGCAAATTGATTCGAAAGCTTTAGACTGAGATACTGAGAAAAAGTTTCCTTAATATTTCTAACAGGTAAAGTGGGGTTGTAGGAAGTGAGGTTCCACATTAACTTCTGCAACAGCACCTACTGGGAATGTGGCATATATGTTTTAGGCGCAGTTGAAACGTAGGCAATATACATTTATTAAGTACCTACTATGTACCAGGCAAGATACAAAGTGATGGGGATATCAAGAGAGACAATCCAGGAGCTCGCAACCTAACTGTGAAGACAATATGCAAACAACTATGAATAAACAAGCTATATCCGGGATAAATATCAAAATATCAAATAATCAATGGAGGGAACATACTAGAAGTAAGAGAGATCAGGAAAGCCTTCCTTCACAAGGTGGGATTTTAACTGGGACTTGAGTAAAGGGAGTGTGACAATTGATGGAAGGAATATTGAATTTGGAGTCAGAGGGGCAGACTCTACCACTTACATAACAGGTGTGACCTTGGGCAAGTCACTTAACCTTGTTTGTCTCAGTTTCCTCATCTGTAAAATGAGCTGGAGAAGGAAATAGCAAACCTTTCTAGTGTCTTTGCCAAGAAGACCCTCAATGGGGTCATGAAGAGTCAGACATGACTGAAATTAAAAAAAAAAATATGAGTGTATCAGAAGGCCCCATCTGACTTTAGAGTTGCAATCCCATGACTTGAGGTAATTGGCCTGGACCAAAATTTGCCTTTCACCCATCTGTCTCCCCATTTCCTGCTAACTAAGAATCTTGGTTATTATCAAGGATAGAGGTTTCTCTGTTGAAATTTCTGCCGGGTTGATATGATTGCTTGGTTAGCCATCCACTGTGTCTCTCCACTTGTGACTATGCTACAGCTAGCTCTATTGCTTTGGGTTTTAAGGAGGGGTAAATACAAAGAAGGGGCAGGAAAAAGAGGACAAAGAGAGGGAGAAGAAGAAGAAATAGGAATGGCAGAGGACTTTGGCAATAAATATAGTAACAGAAACAATAATAGCTAATATCATTATAGGGCACGTAAGTGTCCCAGTGGATAGAGTGCTGGGCCTGGAGATAGAAAGTCTTATCTTCCTGAGTTCAAATCTGACCTTAGACATTTACTGACTTTGTGACCCTGAGGAAGTCACTTAGCACTGCTTCCTCAGTTTCCTCATCCGCAAAATGAACTGGAGAAGGGAAATGGCAAACCATGCCGGTATCTTTACCGAGAAAACCCCAAATGCAGTCACAAAGAGTTGGACACCATTAGAAAACAACTAAAAAAAACCTCCTATTATTACATAGCACTTGAAGATTAGCAAAGCATTTTACAAATATTCTCTAAGGTTCTTTGATTCTGGCATAAGAAAATAAAAGTCACAAAGTAGGTTAGTATTAGCAACATGTCTAGAAAGTCTAGAAACAGGAGAAAGAGGAGAAGGGGAGGAGAGAAGGCCAGAGGTGGGAGGATAGGGTAGATTGGCTGGAGGGACAAAGGGTACCATCAGATATAAGGATTTTTAAAAGAGTAGGAAAAGAAGCAAAAAGACTGCATTTATGGATCCAGATTTCTAACCTCCATTAACATATGCAAGTATTCTATCCTTAGCAAATATTAACTTATATTTCTCTTCTATCAGATGAGCTGTCTGTTAAAAGGCTTCATGCACCATTGGTGCAGTGGGTAGAGCGTTGGGCCTGCAGTCAGGAAGATTCCTCTTCTTAAGTTCAAATGAAGCCTCAGACACTTAATAGCTATGTGACCCTGGGCAAGATGCTTAACTCCATTTGTCTCCGTTTCCTCATCTGTAAAATGAGCTGAAAAGGGAAATAAATGGAAAATCACTTCAGTGTCTTTGCCAAGAAAACTCCAAAATGGAGTCACAAAGAGTTAGACATGACTGAAACAAAAACCTGGTATAGTGACAAGAGGACTTGATTAGTACTTGGGAAAACTGAATTTGAACCCTGACTTTTTGACTTGTGATCCTAGGTAAGTCACTGAACCTCTCTAGACCCAGTCTGCTCATCTGTAAAATGAAGTGGTTGGACTACTTGGAATTTTGAAGTCCCTTTCAACTCTAAGTCCTATGCTCCTATCCATTGTCTGGAAATGATCAGTAGAACTGACACCCTTTCTAAAAATCATTGGATGTTAGATCCAGAGGACAACTTAGAGATTATCTCATAGAATCCACCCATTTTACAGATGAGACTAGAGGGGCTAGATGATTTGCCCAAGGTCATACAAGTGGTAGTTAGCTGAATTGGGATTTGAACTCAGATGCTCAGACTCCAAATGCAGTGAGAGTTTTTTCCACCAAACAACACTGTCATTTGAGGGATACTAATTCGGGAAGGCAGATCCAAAATTTGAGGGGGTCAGATATTCAAACTTAGGCCCCTCATAAGGACAATGAAGTTGTTAAAATTGCTAAGCAAAGTAAAAATCTTGAATGGTATTGTGTACTTCCGAACAGTTTGTTTTTGATTAGGATAAATTGTGATGAATCAGGAAGTCAACTTGTCCCCAAGACAAAGACCTGGTATTGACAGTCAAAAAAAAAAAGGTCCCACATTGCAACAAGCCCTCTCTGGTTGCATTTAAACATCTGCTGGAAAAAAAATTGTTTTGAATGATGTGTGTGTGTGTGTGTGTGTGTGTTTAGCAGAGTCACATGCTAACTTGTGATCTGATCATCTGATGAGCAGGAACATCTTCCAATATTTAATTTTCCCATGGGGAGTTTAATGATATAAAGGAAGTCCACATTAAGCAAATAAGTCTCTGACTTGCCCATTCTCTTTTCCTTCCAAGTGCAGAGCTCGTTGGAAGACACTTTTCTTTGCTCAAGATTTCATGACAGGGGCCTATGGCTACACATGGATTTAGCAACCTTTGAGAGACCAGACAAATCCCCTAACCCAAAACCTTTCCCTAGGCTGTCTCAAGTCATGCAGATATTTCTTTCCTTTCTTTCCTCCCCTTCACATTTTCCTCCTTTCTTCCTCCACCATCAGCCTATCCCATCCACTCACTGTGACTGATAATAACCATGTTGAAGATAGATAGTATTTCCGCAGCGCTTCAAGATATTCTCTTTGTCCCCGTGACAACTCTGAGAGGTAGGTACTATTGTCATTTTATAGTTATCCAATGAGATAATATGTATAAACCCTTTTGCAAACCTTAAAATGCTATACAAATGTTAGCTGTTATAATTAATTATTCTCTTCCCAAATGAGAAAACTAAGGCAGTCAGAGGTTAAGTGATTTGCCCAGAGTTACACAGCTAGTAAGTTCCTAGTAAGGTGTTGAAAAGAACACTGGACTGGGTATTGGGGGACCCTGGTTCCACTCTGCCCCTCACTCATCTCGGTCTATGTCTTACTCCCTGTATGACCTTGGGAAAATCACTGTGGACCTTCATCTTCTCACCTGTAAAATGGAAGGGATTGTACTATCTGACCTATGAGACATAGGATAAATCATTTAAGCTCTCCAGGCCTCTATTTCCTCATCGGTAAAATGGGAGGAATTAATTAGATGATCTCCAAGTTCCCTTTCAAATCCAAACATCCAGAAAGTCTATGTTTTTATGACTTAATTAATTATAAGTTGTATGGTATATGAGCACTGTATAGCATACAGAACTTAGGATCCTTGGGTTTGGGAAGGGAGAAACCAAACAAACATTTATTAAGCACCTACTGTATGCCAGAGACTGTGCTGATTGCCTTATGAATATTATTTCCTTTGAGCCTCAGAACAACCCTGAAAGGTAAGAGCTATTATTTTCCCCCATCTTATTGCTGAGAAAATTGAGCCAAGCAAAGGTTAAGTGACTTGTCCAGGGTCACACAACTAGTAAGGGTCTGAGGCAAATCTGAACTCAGATCTTCCTATGCCAAGCCCAGTCCTCTATTCACTGTGTCATCTACACTAACTCCCTGTGTGACCTTTGGAAGGTCTCCAACTCTGGTACTCAGTTTTCTCATCGGTAAAATAAGGGGGATGGACTTAATTATCTCTAAGGTCCCTTGAAGCGCTAATACTTTACAATTCCCCAGCTCAGACATGTCACTCACTTTTCATGCTTGGTATCCCATTAGCTTTCCCAAATTCTTATGGTCAGTATCAGTAACCTCAAGAAAACATCAAAGTCTAGGTGCAAGTAGCAGTGGTGTGATCCCCAAGCACCCGGCACCAGCTTTAGCAGCTCATCCTTTGTAAAGACAGCTAAAAGAAAGCCATGAACAATTGCTGGGGCCTCCATAAAAGTCCTGTTCTGATGTCTTGTTCCGTTTTAAATTGACCTAGTTTCTCAAACGCTCATGCCAATAGGACACAAACTGGCAAGTTCCATCAAGCTGGAAAGGTATAGCAACAGACTGTACAAGAATCAGCCAAAGGACCATGAGGCTCCTAACTTAGCAGCTTGGCCACTAACTGATGAAACCTTTGGCCATCACTATCCATTAGACAGATAAAAATGAAAAATGGCCCTCAGTCATGTGTGGTTTGCTGGTAATGGTGGTAGAGACAAAGAGACAGAAGGGCTAGAAATGACAGCTTTCCACTATTATATAAACATTAATTTAACTATTGATCTTAAGTATGAGAGCTCGACTTCAAGGAGAATTACGTTCAACTTAACCTACAAGCTTTGTCTATATTAGGATCGTAGAAGATGATCTGAAACAACAGTGATAATTTTGTTCAAACATCAATATCTACCTGCCAATGGTGTTTACTACTGCCATGAAGGATGTCCTATAGACAGCAAGGTTCTTCTTCAAAGCATTTATTAAGTACCTATTATGTGCCCCAGCACTGTGCTAAGTGCTGGGGACACAAAGAAAAGGAAAAAAAATAGTGCCTCCTCTCAAGGAGTTTACATGCTAATGGGGAGGCAACATGCAGACAACTAGGTTCCAACAAGCAATTTACAAGAAAATTGGAGAAAATCAACAAAGGGAAGATCTTAGACTTCCTATGGAAGTGGAAATTTTACTCGGAACTTGAAGAAGGAAGCCAAGTCAGTCAGGAGATGGCAATGAGGAGGCATGGGGGATAGCCAATGAAAATGCCTGGCACTGGGAGATGGAGTTTCCTATGTGAGGTCAGTGTCACTGAGTCACAGAGTACAGGGTGGGGGGAGTCATGTATAAGAAGACTGGGAAGGGAGGAGGGAGCCAGGTTGTGAAGGGCTTTGAAAGTCAAATAGGACTTCATATTTTACCCTTAGCACTTGAGTTTATTGAATAGGAGGGAGACATGTTTGGATTTGTGCTTTAGGAAGATCTCTTTGATAGCTGAGTGGAGGATCATTTAGAAAAGTCAACCAGAAAACTATTGAAATAGTCTAAGTATGAGAGAAGGGGAAACTGAGGCACTGAGAGGTTAATTGACTTTCCTGGGGTCACACAGCAAGGGCCATGGATAAGAAATTGTGAATATGATGGATCAAATAAGACTGATAACAGAGTGTGGAAAAAAACAAGAAATAATATACACAATTACTGGGGGGGCGGAGCCAAGATGGCGGAGTAGAAAGACTCACCTATGCTAGGTCCGAACCCACAGCCCATAGATTTCCTGTAAAAAGAACTCCTGACAAATTCTGGAGCAGTGGAGGCCGCGCGGCAACACAGTGAAGGAGATTTGCGTTGCAGAGAGCCCTGAAGAACCGACCGCAAAGGTAACCCGGACACGGGAGCAGAGCCCTGTCCGGCCGAGCGCTGCCCTCCCCCGCCCCGGCCACGCGGCACCGAGAGGAGCCAGCAGAGCCCTGCAGGCGTCAGGGACCTGACTCTCCGGCAGCTGCGAAGGTCCCTTCACCCACAGATGCACAGGTCAGTGAGAGAGACGGGCTGAGAGGGGAGCAGGGGATCTCCGGGACTCGGACCCCCTGGGAAGTGGCCGCTGGGTCAGAGGCTGAGGCAGCTTGGCCAGAGACTCCCAGAGCGGGCTGGAGCTCCACCCCAGCTCCATTACAAAGGATCTCTGTATAAACCCCCTGAGGGAACTGAGGCTGAGAGGCGGCCCTGCCCCCACCCAAGAACCAGCAGATAAGCCTGCCGCCAAAACCCCT